>JACCGJ010010771.1:184575-215858 GCA_013407085.1 Atriophallophorus winterbourni | reverse complement strand
GGTATAAGTCGACTCGTTGTATAAGTCGACCCCCTAAAATTCGACGGAAATTTTCGATTTTATGATATATCCTTTGTATAAGTCGAGCTCAATTGTTTCATCATCTTAAACTTTAAAATTCAACCAGAAATATGCGAAATTTATTGACTAAATGTGTTCAAATTCGCGAGTTTGTAGCGAGCGATCTATACGCCATTTTTAATACTATTAACTTTTTAACTCTGTGATATTACGCGCCCAGAGAGACTAACAACAATGAACACTCTTAGAAAGCGGTTTATTTTTTGCTAAGAAACAATACCGTAAATTAGAATTATAAAGTGCTTACATAGAGTTCAAAATCCGTCTTCATCGTCACCATCTTCATCGTCGTCACCGTCTCCATATTCACCGTATCCAAGAAGCTCGTTCCATTCATTTTCGTTTAGTCTGTCGTCATAAAGGGCATCTTCTTGGTCTTCTCTATCCTCAGTTTCCTCCTGCTCTTCCCAGATAAGGTCGTCTTCGGTCCCATCGAGAGCGTTGAAAATGCAGCATTTCTTAAAGGAGCGTTCCACAGTAGACAGCGAAATATCATCCCACGATTGTTTAATCCATTCTGTTATTATTTCTGACGATGGTGCTTTCATGGCCCCCCCTTTAGTAAACTGCTTCTCGCCTTCTATCATCCAATTACTCCAATTTCCTCGTAATCTGTCTTTGAACGGCTTGTTCAAAGAAACATCAAGTGGCTGCAAAACACTTGTTAGTTCACCAGGAATAACGGCGACATCAGTGTTGTTGCATTTAAGTTTTCTTTTGACGGAGTCCATTAGATGGGGTTTGAAAGAATCCCATACGAGAAGACTTTTCTTCTTCAGCATTCCTCCAGGTCGAGAGTTCCATACTTTTTATATCCAGATCTTGATTCCCACCTCATCCATCCATCCTTTTGGATGATTGTGAATTACTACACCAGAAGAGAACTGTCCTTTCGGTAGAGTTTTTCTCTTAAAAACGACCATCGGCTTCAGCTTTGTACCGTCAGCTAAGCAGGAAAGAACAACAGTGAATCTAGACTTTTCGTGGCCTGTGTTCTCACGAGAACAGTTTTTTCACCTTTGGCAGATACAGTTTTCGATGTAGGCATATCAAACCATACCGGTGTTTCGTCCATATTTCCAATTTGCGATAAGTCATATTGTTCTTTTTTCTCATTTTGATTACGACGGATTGAAAGAGAGTTATCTTTTCCTCTAAATCTTCAGGCAGTTTCTGACCAAGTTTAGTTCTTTGTCGTAGCACAAGGTCATTTCTCTTTAAAAATCGTGAACACCAACTTATAGTTCCTTTGAAATCGGTAATCTTGCTTTGTTTGGCACAAGCCAAACCTCGCAGACGAATTATATTTCTTGTGACGACGAATCCACACTTTCGTTGCTCCTCGACCCAGCATGCAAGTTCTTGTTCAAGTGCTGGCCACTGGCAGCTTTTTCCTCTATTAGCACATTTTTTTCTTGGCATCACTGCTAGCTGTGTAGTATTGCGCTTCCAATCTCTTACGAGTTTCTCATTTACGCCAAACTTTCTTGAGGCAGCACAGTTGTTAGTTTCTTCGGCAAAGTTTACAACTTGCTGTTTGAACTTCGCAGAGTATTTCATTCGTTTAGACATGGGTAAGTATAATGATTGAATGTTTACGTAGTTATCTGTTGGAATTTGATGACTGCGCTTGTCTGTCTGTGGAAAATATTTGAAATTGTTGCTGAGGCTGCGTGTCAATGCGACGAGCGTTTTATAGTGATTCAGATTGTCGCTGTTTGATGAGCTTGACGGACGCACACCCACGCACAATGAGATGCATGAGAAACGGCCTTGGCTACCGAGCCATCGGGATGTGAGAAGTTGTTGGCCTGAGCCGAAACGCTATTACTGACTTTCTTGCAGTGACAAGGGCGTTTGTCGGCCTCTGGGTGAGAAAATTCCGGAAGTATGGATGTCTGGATCGACTTCCATGTACGATAACGCATAATGTGTCCTTCTAATTACTTTTTGTGAAGAGTGTAGTAATTACCATCATATTTGAAGGGATGAATAAGAAGTTGAATTTCATGACTCGGTGTATAAGTCGAGGTCGATTTTTTTAGGTCGATTTTTGATCGAAAAAGGTCGACTTATACACCGGCAAATACGGTAATATATATATATATATATATATATATATATATAGACAACGCATGGTCAGTTTATCAAAATGTTTACGGCATAAGAAAATAGTACTGTACAAATGACAGAACTAAGCGGAATTTTCATATACTTTTTCGCGTCCAATAATGTAATCGAATTCACAGTAGGTAAGAAAACATTTCGCAATGTCCGAAAGAAATAATGTAATGGGAAGCACAAATGGAAGGTAATTACGGTGGAACTTATTCGAATAGTAATAAAATTGAAATAATGAAGTGTAAAAGTTAATTATGTTTGAATTGACTTTTTGCATTGCTTGGTAGGGATGATGAGAGTAGAGCATAGAGCCATTTAAATCAAAATAATTCTGAGTGGAGAGTGTGGGGATGAGTGAGGTTGAGATAAAAATGCCTTCATAGTAGGGCCCGTTGTGTGATCCAGAAATCTCGAACAATTTTCGATCAATCGAACAAAAAATTGTTCACCAGCCGGATTTTCTTTCCCTGTAGGAGGGTCAATCGCGTGTGGAACAAAGCACAAGCCGGAAAATTTCATTACAGTTTCGGCGCTGTTTGGGTTTCCGAATAAACCTGAATACAAATAAAGATATCTTATTCATCACTATGGCGATAGGTCATCAAATGAAAATAGCGCATTGGTTAAAACGAATAATGAGAGACACGAAAAACTTGATTTATATCAACATTTACGTTTTTCATTTCTTTAGTAGCTTTAACTAGTTCACACGTTAGAATTATATAAAATAAGGGACAGTTATGTATATGGCAAAGCAGAGTAAAATTAAATGCGTTGATATGATTAAGTTGTGCCGAACTATATCTAGGGTCTGGTAAGCTGGCACATTTTAACCACAGTCAACCACGGTATATCATCGAAAATTATGACAAAGTGATATATGAAAACTTTATGTAGAACCAGAAACCCGGGATACCATTATAGTATACTCAATCTAATGAAGAAATTATCTTTAGAATTTCACTTAGTGTATTATCAGTGACTGTTTCTACATGCGATTAAAATATTGATGTAAATGTGCACATACGAAAATGAATGTGCGAAGAATTCCAAATTTGTGCATACCAGCAGTAAAGCAGCTAACTCGATACTATATAAAAATTCAGTTAGCTTAACTGACCCCTCACCAAAAGGCAAGCTTCATTTTCAGCATATCACTATTTGAACGCTTTTTTAACGGTGACAGGAAGTCTTATAGCTGAGAGCATTTGAAAAACTAGTTTAAAATTGATGAAAACTGTCCCCACCTGAATATAGTGGTTTTGTTCACGTGTTGATGAAGTGCATGAGAGTGTACCCAATGAAGAAAATTATCCGCAAAACACGGAACATAATAGATTTCGTATTCCAAATTTATGTCAGAATAATATTGAAATCACCGTGACGCGGCATACAATTATACTCGTGCAATCATTCATGGGTAAGGTAGATTATATGTAAAATATTATCATCGAAAGATAACTAATTTTCTCAGAGGAAATAGCAATATCAATAATTATCATTGCTCCTCCAGCCAGCTCATAATGAGGTCGATTGCTTCTTATGACAGTACACTTGTCAGATGCTGCAAGCGATACATGGTCAGCATGTGACATTATTGATTCCGTGGCGTACAAAATTTTCAAAGGGTGTCATTAACTCTTAGAAATGAGTTTAGTTTATTTGTTTCTAACTCTACAAGCGGTTTTGTTGAACATATGAGCAATGTTTCATGGTGCCGGATTCCAAGGGCTTTTGAAACGCTCTTTTTTATGCTATAGCGCTCGAGGCGGGTTCGCAATTTTTGAAAGCGTTATTTCATCCTTAAATCGAACCTGCGTTTTGGGACGGATGTCTGGTGTTGTCATCATCTATGTGGTACGAATCACTGTATCTGAGCTACCATCATTTCTCTCGGGAATATAGCACGACAACGACGCTTTTGAAATGGTGAGTGCGGTTTTTTGATTAAGTATTAGCGTCAAGATATTGGCATTCCGTCAGCACAGATAACAATCATCTTTATGTTGATTGGACAAATGTTTTAACTCCTCTCAGGAACTATGATCATACTGACTTATTTTTGTATTTAATTTTATTTTGTCTTCAATATTTCATTAAAAACATTTCTAGATGTCTCCGAACCGCATCCATTTCTCGGAAGACTAATAATTTATTACCTATAAATAAGCGTGGATGCAGATCACCTCTTGGTAAATATAAACCAATCAGCCTGACCACAGTTGTCTCTAATGTATTAGAAAAATAAATGAGTGATAAAATCTGTCAGCATTTTTGTCGCATTCTATAAATAGTCACCTCAACAGGGATTTCTCAAAGGTATATCCTGACTGATTCACCCTTTTAGTTCTCTTAATATAGCCACTAAAATGCCTGGTGGATAGTAGCCATCGAATTCCCTCTCACAAGATAGTAAAAAGGCTTTTTATTTCGTAAATCATCCTCATATGAGGATCAAGAAATCAGCAGAGGGCCTACTACTTGTTGGAATAAAAGCACCCTTCCCAGAAAGCACATCAATAGGTCCATTGGATTCAAACTTTATCTAACCAATTCGCGGTGATCAGTATTGTACCTTTTGGTTCATTATACGGTCCTCTTCATTCCTGTTTTTCATCGTTGACTTACGGTATTTTGTTTTTCCAAAACTGCTACGCAACACAAATGATCGTGTCAAAGTTCTCACAGACTTCAACGACATTCTTCTGGAAAGAGTTCAAAAACTGTAAAGCTATGTGCTTTTTGGACCATTAAATTGAATTGAATTGAATTGAATTGAATTGACCAGCTTGAATACTCCCGTAAATAGGATTATCATTAGGAAACATAAGCTATATAAGCCATATAAGCTACCTGTAATTGCAGTAATCGAAAATGTAGGACGCCAATGTAATAGGAGTGCGAAGAGAACTAGTTGGCAAGTAAGGCCTTCCGAAATTTCAAGGCACTACCACAGAAATAAAGCATGAATCAAAGTAAATATAAATTTTATTCCTGGCAATCCAAGGCATGTTAAACATGATCAATAATTTCCAAAAGCTTTGTAAAATCAGATTATAGTATGTACATTTGCAAAAACAATTTGTTCAAGGTATTTCTTTCAGCGAAATTTAACGTTCAATAAATACAAAGGTAACGGTATTTAAAGTTGCTTTCAGGTAATCGGTACGTGATCTGATATAGTACGAAAACACAGGTATTGTAAGGAAAAGTCTAGAGTGTTTTCGGTAACACTGATTTTCAAAGGATAAGGTCTATCGAAGATGCGTGAAGAATCTCTATTGTTGATGTTCCAAACTTTTTTATTTTAATTGTTTAAAAAAGATTGATCTTTCCTGAACACGAACCGTTTTCTTGTCCGCTAGGCGAATTTGATTTATTCCACTAGTTTGAGGTCTGAAGGCCAGTTTCATTTTGGTGCGGATTGAGAATTTTGCAGTGGAGATAATACTCAGAAGCGAGAGAATGTTGTTTCGAACGTTATGAACATTTATTTAATATTAACACCCAGGAATGCCATTATTTATTAAATCATCAGGTAGAACTTTTAAATTAAGAAGATTGCGAATTTTTTCTGTGGTAAGAAATGAAGCTAGATATGATTTGAATTCATTTAAAGAAGAACTAAGTCTTATATATTTTTAGTAAGCTCCTGAACGACGAACATTTATGTACAACTGCCATTATGGTGGTCTAACCAGTTATACACTGCTCAAGTCCCATGAAATGGGATACCAACGATGGTGCTCAAAACCCAAGTAAACACTGATTACATGGTGCGTAGGATATAAATGCCCGGGTACTGTACAAAAATGCTTGCATTGTACGTAATAAGTGGGTAGAGCTGCAGCTTGATGCTTATGAAAACCAAGTCTATATAATTGCTATTTCTGAATCATGGTTGAAATCGTCAAATAAGTGCCCTAGCTCTCGTCAAGATATGGAAACTGATGCTGAGGGAGAGAGTATGGAAATTTGATTAATGAAGAAATTCTCCACAGTTATACATCGATGAAAATTGCTTCTCACATAATCTAGCTCACCTCGATATTTCTTACAGTCGTTAGGAGGAGACTGGCACATGCATGTGAATATAGAGGCCCGGCTGCTTCAACACTACGTGAAAAATTACTGTAGAGCACATTTTCAGTACTGAAATGGCAATGCAACCAATCGCTGATTTTAGGATATCTCAATCTCCCGGGTACCGAAATGTCTTATCAAAGTTTGCCAAGTTGGAATATCTGAACTGGTTTCATGTCCGGATCCTTCATCAACATGTTAGGGAACGTACAACGTTTATGTCATAAGAGTGAAATTTATATATCTAATACCTTACGCCACTAGGCAAGAGCGATCACGCAGTTGATGTTCTTGATTGGACTTTAGTGCAATATAGTCACCAAGTGAAGATGTCCCGCAACTTTGGTGGCCTGGACAACGTACAATTACAAACTATGGCAATAGAGCTGTATTGATAACCAGAAGAATTGCAAGTTAATGTAAAAATTAGATAGAATATTATTTGAGGGCCTGTTTTACGACTACGGGATAGTTTTGCTCCTCTACAACCACTTAGAATGCAAGAAACCCCAAACTGGCGAAGCGCGTCTATTTGTAGAGCTATCAAATGGCGTGATCGTAGTCAAAAAGGGCTTCAAATTCTCAGGAACTCACAGGTTTGGACTGCGGTATATACAGACCAGAAATTCAGCTGTTGCGCTGCAAAAATAGCTAAAATGGTGTTTGAATCTAGACTTGCCAAAAAGCAAAGATTACTTGAAAGATTTTATTGCTATGTTCAAACTAATTGAGTTTCAAAGAAGATGTTCTCAATACGGCTTTGACAGTACAGTAAAAAGCTGATGCATTACATAAATTCTTCTGCAGCTTTCATCCGTGTGATTGGAGTAAACGTTTAGAAACTGACTAGTGCTGCGCACCTCTCTATACCTATGTGGAGGTCAATCAGGTATAGGTGATCATAGTTCTGTCGCATCTTGATAAAACTAAGTCACCTGGACCAAGCGGCTATTGTTCAAACGCACGCATCATGACTTAGCCCTATAGTCAGCAAAGATTTCGTAGCGACCTAACTCCTGGGCTTACAACCCGATTATTGGAAACCAGCGGCGGTGGTAGCCATGCGAAAAGGCTCACAGTTCGGATATACGCAACTATAGGCCAGGAAGTCTGAATAGAATTCTTTGCAAGTGCTTAGAAAAAATCATTGGGCAACAGATATGTAAATACTTGGTAGCCAATTCCTTGGTATGCGATGCCCAGCACGAAGTTTGTAAAAGAAGGTCTTGTCTAACAAATCTTATGAGCTTTCTTGATGAAGGGACATCAGGGCTTGATGAAATTAGAGTAGTCGAAGTATGCTACATTGATTTTCAGAAAAGCCTTCGACACGGTTAAACATATGTACCTTCTGCACAGGCTAAGGATGTGTGGCATCACAGGAGAACTACATCGATGGTTAGACAACATCTTAACCAATCGCACTATCTTAAGATTCCATGCATGTGCTCGAAGAAATGAATGATAATCAGTGGTGTACCTTAAGGCTCCGTGCTTAGTCTACTATTTTTGTTGATGACCTGGCAGCCTGCTTGAGTTTATAGGTGCTTAGTTTTTGCTGATCGTGTTAGGATCGTAGAATCCGACAGTAGAGATAAGCTTAACTCGGATTTTGAGGAATTATTCTGATGGACAAAGACATGGGACGTGAGACTAAAATTGGGGAACAGCTGCGTTCAGACGAATGATTCGGCGACGAGACAACAAGAAGTCGGAGAAGGAACCATCATAATAGATGCGGTTCCGAATGTGAACGATCTCAGCATTATTATTACAGGCGATATAAAGTGGTCTATTTAATGTGCCGGAGCATCCAACAAGGCTAGCAGTGAATTGTTCAGACTGAGCTAAGTGTTGTTATACCGAAACCTATGTTAATTTCCCTAGTCGTGCGACCTCACATAGAATTCTGTGTTCAATCCTGGGCACCATAATTGAAAAAAATATAAATTGTCTCTAAAACGTCCAACGCCTCGCATCTAGGGTGGTTGATGGTCATATAGGTAAAACAAGACTGAAGGACCGAGATCTGTTCTCACTACATACAAGGCGGTTGCGAGGAGACCGATTAGAAGATTTAAAATTCTAAAGTGTCTCACGGGAGATAGTGTTAATGAATTACCGAAGCTTGCCCCTAAACAGCTACAAGTGGTAATTCAATTGAACTTTTCAAGACTTTATCCAAACTGCTGTAACGTGAGCACTATTTAAGCAACCGTGTGCTCAAATGTTGGAATAATCTCCCAGATGCAATAATAAACCTCCCTGACATGATAAACTTCAAGAGGGAATTAATCGCTAACTTGCATACCCTATTTCTAAATATTGTCTGATAAAAACTGGAAAGAAACAAACGGAAACACATATATTAATATTGTTCATGCATATTTCTACATTGTTACCTGGATCGATGACCTCTCACTCTGATGATGAAAAGAACCTTTACCTAACTTTTCAGAGATCGGGAAACAAGAGCGTATGAAACGTACGAAGTTTTCTTTACATATCAAAGTGCCGGGTGCTCAACCGTTTACCGTTAATCTGGACGAGTGATTGGCTTTTAGCCACCTTCAGCCTTATGCAACTCGAACTTAACTGAACTTGTTAATAAACCGCGCAATTCGTCTCAAGTAAAAGTTTGAGAGATTTATGCTTTCAGATTATGTTAAATCTGTCGAGCTTGTACAAACCTATTTTTACTTGAAAATTTTTTTGGTAGGCTTCAAAAAGTTATTAGTCCAGAATTAGAAAAGCCTTCTCCCAAATAATATCTGGAAATAAAAAAGAAAATGAATATTTGTGTTATCTTTCATGCATTTTGTTCGTTTGTTGAAGAGCTCTAACCGTGTTTGCGAAAAGACACTAACTCGTTTTTGTTTAATATTTAAAAATTAAAAATATTTTTATGCCTACTCTATCAACAGGCGACCTGCATATTCACGGAAAGAAGTCAGGGAGTAGTCAATGATACGAGGCATCCAAACCCTTTTTGAACGCACATAACCATGTGCAAGCTATTAATTCCTCAGGCAGCTTATTTCAGAAGCTTACCACTGTTTGCCTGAGATTCAGACGATTGTGATTTTTCGCCAGCTTCATTGTATGCCCTCTAGTTGAAGAGTTAATTGCTCGAGATAACAAGTTTTGACAACTTTCGTCACATAGGCCTTTCAGGCTTTTGAAGGTTTCTATTACGTATTTCTATCCCGTAGACGCCGGTGTCGAAGTGAGAAGAAAGAAACTAGACGTCCCTCTTAGGTTTTCTTAGACATAACTTCAACCATTTTGGTAGCCGGACGTTGAACGCACACTAGTAGTAATATGCTTTTTGAAAGAAAGGGCTCCAGGCTTGCACTCAATATTCTAAATAAGGCATGAAAATCGCCGTGTATGGGGGATAAACACTTCCAGCGCTCTACATGTCAGAACAGATTCAAGCCTAAACACTTCTATTCTGGTTCGTTGTGCAGCTGAGGCACACTGCGCAGCCCATTTAGAGTCCGATGTTACAACTATTTCTAAATCCTTGACCCTTTGAATAGATGTAAAGACGATTCTACCGCTATTTGCAGTTATTGTAATTTTGTCGACTGCTGCAGACAACATATAACATTTACTATAGTTCATATGAAGATCCCAGTCTTGCGAACTTTTCATGATTATTTCAATATCTCTCAACAGATCACCGTGATCATTGGATCTGGTGAATTTGATATCATCTGCAAACATGTAGCAGGGACATGACAACTGAGATGCCAAATCATAGATGAAGATCAGGAAGAGTATTGAACCTAGTACTGAACTTTGTGGGACCCCACTAGTAGCTTTTGCGAATCCAGGAGTAGTATCGCCTAAACGGACCTGGAAGGATCTATCCCGGGTATTCAAATGAGTATCATATCTGGTTTGAGCACTTGGGGTTATGTTCTAGTTTATTCTGTGTTAATAGAAGTTTGGAAACAATTTTTTTACTTTGTTCAATGTATTCGGAAGATTTACTGTGACATTTTGCATGGCTGTTTGTGTTCAATATTTTATGAAAGGTAAAATTATCATATGTCGTGGTGGTAAAATACGAAAGTATACGGCAAGCAGAATAACAATCCTCCAAAATGTGCGTCTAAATGTTGCCTGAAATCCTATTGTTGTGATGCTTGATTGTCTGGCTGGTACATGACAGTGAAAGCCGCAAGGAAGCTGCCGTGCTGATGTCACTCTACTTGTTCAAGAAACTTGTTTGAATGTATGTTCCATTCGAGATGTAGGCACCTCTCCCCAGTTTGTTTGTGCTTACTCTTTTATAGAAGCCGTAGCAATTTAAGTCCCACCCTTCCCCATTTTTTGGGATTTTACTTTTTCATGGTTGTATGGCAGTTAAGCATTCGGTACGTGCTACCATTGTATTGCTGTCTTTGATGATGATGATGACCGCTGTTTCCACAATCCTTGCAGTCAGATCCCACTGTCCGAAACAAGAAAGCACGATTTAAAACAGATGTAAGACAGGAAAATAAAAATGGCAGTGAGACTCCAGCGTGTTTCCACATGCAGCTCAATACAGGTCGCAAATCAACTCAGCACTGTGTTAGCTGCACAGCACACAAGTACTGCAAGATTGCACATCCGTTGCCTAGTAAAAGACTACAAATGGAAAAGTTTGCATGTAGTGTGAGCAAAGAGCGTAAGAGCATGGTTTTTGTCATTGTACCTGAATTTTCTTAGTTTGCTTTTCATAGTAGAATACATAAGCAAGCAATCATCCCGACGTTTTATTTTTTTGGTTTTATTGGTTGCACACCTTGGACATTGAATTTCCATGAAATCTGGTAAACTTCTCGATTGTTTTAAATTATCTGGGTGAACTGGTTACGGATGTTCCGCAATTCCCCAGTAATATTTTTGCTGAGCCTCAGGGGATACTGTGTATGATCATAAAGCTTGTATTCAGTTTTCCGTCCACCTTGTTGTTCGGCCGAATTAGGACTATGCTGCTAAAAACTAAGGGCTGCCGTTGCTGAACGCCGGGTTGATACAATTTCAATTTGCAAATGAGGATTTATCTTCGAACACGCAAATAATTGGGTTTAGCACAAAGTCAGATCGGCGTTCGAATGTCAGGTCACGGATACGCATACCTGATGAGCGGCAATAACCGCGAAACCGGTTGTGTGCTTCTGTCCTGCTTTTCGAACGTCATATACTACTTATTAATGTAAATCTGGCTTAAATCAAAAATTAACCCTCGTGCTGTTATTGGAATGTTGAAAAAATATTCCAAACAGTTACCGGTGCTGCAATGCACCACTTGTGGGACTTAGCTTAGTCCCCACATTGAAAGCTAAATTTCAATTTGCAGATGAGGATTTATCCTCGAACTCACATACAATTTCGTATCTATCATCTTGATAGTCGGTTGTGTGGAGGATGAGGTTCCACTGCGTGTACGTAAAGTGTATGCACTATTTGCTAATCTTTGCCGTTTATGGCGACGATTATATTTAGCTCCATCCTAAATGTCCACTGTGCAAATAGTATGTATGGTATAAAAGCACAAGCCTGATCCAGACAAAGTGCCGCACAGTCAGAGACTGCACGTGGGCGATATTACTGTCAGGTTGCCCTGGCCTAGACAGATATGAGACATAGAGAATAAAGATGATAGTGAGACTCCAGCGTGTTTCAGCATGCAGCTCACTACCCGCGGCCAATCAATTTAGCACGGTGTTAGATCGTTCGGGTATGCGGCCACACCCGGGATGCCAGACATAATGGTGTCCATCAATTGCTGGAAACGGTTGGAACAGTCTTTACATCAAACGGAAAGCGCTGATATGGGAATAATGCTTTGTGAGTATTATTCGTTGGCAGTTCTCGTGAATCAGGCGCAACTTCGATTTGCAGATAGGCGTCAGCTAGATCGAGCTTTGCAAAGTACGATCCACCGTTGAGTGTTGTGAAGAAATCTGCCACAGGCAATGGATAGTGGTCTGTTTACAAATCGGCATTCAAACCAATTATAAAATCGGCGCAGTTCCGGAGGGATCCAGTATTTCATGTTTGTTTCGTACCCGCACATATCGAGTGATTTCTGTTCGTCGTCTGCCGGCTAGTGTTTTGAATGACTCGCTGATTCATTGAACGCTGCATTCGCACACGCCCTAGTTGCAACGTATATGAATTCGGCGTTTGCTCGTGGCATCATTGCCATCTAGTATTTGCAATCACGGTCTGTCTTGGTTCACTGAACTGCGCTACACAATTACAAACGTGTACTTCATCGCGGTATTGCTATTATTATTGTCAATATTGATAATGTTTTCTTTCTTCACATCCCCTTCACTTACACTTCATAACCGGTTTTCGGGTCTTTGGCGTCATCAGGTGACGATGTGCAATCGTGCAGCATTTCTGTGCTGTGCGGCTAACATCGTGCTAAATTGATTAGCCACCGGTAGTAAGCTGCATGCTGAAACAGGCTGGAGTCTCACTACCATTTTCTTCCTCATGTCTGTCTAGGCCTGGGCAACCTGACAGTATCTTAGCCTACGTGCAGTCTCTGACTCTGCTGCACTTTGCCTGGATCATACTTGTGCTTTCATACTATACCGTTCGGTTTTTTACGACAACAATAGGTGCTTCCCAGAAAGAGTATGTTACCACCAAAACACGATCTTGTAGCCTTTGAAATTCAGCTCCGACTTGTGGGATGCGTACTGCACAGGTCGTTTCGGTCGGGATACGGGCTTTGCGTCTTTTTTAGATGGAGAATAGCTTGCGTTTTGTTACATTTTCCAAGTTCGTTTGTAAACATGTTCTACCGTTATCACGTTTCGCTTTTTCTGGAGTGTTTCGGTTGTTTGTACCTGATTGGAAATCGCACTGATCGGAAAGCTAGCCAAATCGATTATATCGAACCAATCAATGTCAAGCAGGTTGAGTTGTTAATTAGACACGTAACACGTGCCTACGACCGTTGAGATTCCGAATTAGATTTGACATTGCAGCTGTCCAGTCAGTTTACGGAACCACCACATGCACTGGTGGCGGTCTGCGTCGTAGGTTTGTGTTCTGAGGAACCAAGTTTCCGCCAGAGTTTACAGGAGATAATTGTCATGTCCGATGCAGTGTCCAACTGCAATCGACCAGATTGACCGTTGATCTGGACCATTACGAATTTTCTCCTATCGTCTGCTTTGACTTGAAACGTGACCAAAAGACTGAGAGACTTCTTCGAAGACTTGTATGAAGGCTTCTGGCGACCAATACTTTGTTGACAGAAGCCATCCATGTGACCGACGATATTGCATCGTTGACATCGGTGTTGTTTGAACGGGCAGAATTTGAAGAAATGCCAAACGCCGCATTGCCAACACGAGGAAGGAGGCTTCTTTGATCCTGGCGAAAATGGTTTGGTTTCCGGGAACCAGGTTGATTCGGGCCAATTCTGCTTATCTTCTTTTGGATTGAACGTATCGCATGTTTGCCATGGTACCCAAAGTGGACCATATTCGAATCCAGTTGGAGATTTAACGATCGAAGATACTCGTTACCAATGGCTTGAAGCGTGAGTGAGGTGCTCTGTTCAAGTCAATTAAGGAGCGGTTTTAGGTTCTCTGTGAAACTAGAAAATTGGAGACTGTGTATAAATATTAGTGATTTAAATCGATCATCCTTTAGTGAACGAAGCTTAAACCGCTCGCACTATCTGTCAACAATACACATGTGAGTTAAAAAAAATAATCAGATTCCTGCATTACCAGTTTCAGGCATCGATAACGTGTGTTAAACATTGATGATCTATCTCCAAATAGCTGTTTCAGTGTTTTGACTGTCAGTGTGAATGAATGGTCGCGTGGATTTTGTGGGGCCAAGCTTGTGAAGAAGAAGTCTAACTTTCCACACATCGTCTTGAACATGACATATCCTCGGCGTCGAAATTAAATTCAGGAATACTATTTGCGATACCATCGACGGACGGTGGATCACTGCTGCTTTCTAGAGTACCTGGTATTTTACTTTGAACTAGTAATTCCATCAACTTTATCTGCTGCTCGAGCAAGATTTTAAATTTACTCTGATCCATTTCAACAAAATAAAAATAACCGTCGCAATAATGTTATATTTTGCCAGAGTATAACCCAAGTAATAATTACCCGAATGCTTAACAATGAAAACGTTTATGCTATTAGTAACTGTTGATTAACTAAACCCAACACTACACGTAACAAGAACAAAGGCAGACCTTTCAGGCAAAGAGCTTTACCGTCTCTGGCCCAAATGCAGATTAGGCTGCGGCTTGGTTCTATTTATACTGTTTCTAGCGAAACACAATATGGCCGACAAATAGACCAATGGGATTCGAGAATCGTAAATTCAAAGGGTTTCAGAAGTTATAATGAGTTTTGAGGAAAATAATATTTCCTCAACAGGGTTTCAGTATCGTGCTGATAATATCGATAACTGCAAATGGGACCAACAAGCCACAGATCGATAGAAATTTTGATGCTAGCTCATTTGCGATTGTCGGGACACGATTTAAGATTGACTCATCACCGTTCAGCATATCACGCCTTTTTCGCAGTACCTGGTAGAGGCTGAGATTAAAAAGCTCTTCTTCGCTATAGGCTTATTGGTCTTATTCGTTTGTCGAAGTGGGGTACGAATGATTCACCTAATCGGGAATTGGAAACCTTGCGCGACATTTCTGCAAATCAAAATCACTGATGCCAATGTAGTTTTTATCCTGCATCATTGTACATTTATAATCATTGTGCGTGTAATCCGCTTTTACATTTGAAAAACACAGTTGTGCTGGCCTTTAATTAATCTAAACTGTTTGTCGAGCATCGATTTGCCCTATATTACTTCACGGATGTGAAACCTGACTGTTGAGGTCGCAAAATGTAAGATAGTTGATGCCTTTGGTGTGTGTGTGGGTCGTGAGTGTCCGATACACTAACATAGTATTTAACGCTGCCGTTTTGGTTCGATGTAGCGGACTCGCTCCGCTCTTTATATCCAACAGCGCGCTGCAATAGTTTGACCAGGTTCTTCGTAAAACAGACTCAACTACTACGAACTTCGTTCTCTGCTCTAAACATGCCCGTTATTAGTGACAGTGGCCAAATGAAGACCTGACAAATGATGATGCCTTTGGATTGGATGCCGTCAACATCGCTTGAAGCTAGGGACGCGATGGGATAGTAATGCGCAACGATCGACACACGGGCTGACGTGATTCGGGACATAAATTAAACCAGCTGATCTACTTGTCCATACAGATTTTCTCCAGATTACTTATTAAACTTTTAAGGTTTGTATTTTACTTAGTGCACAATCACACTGTTTCGTTTACTTCCAGCCTCGGATTCTGGTTGGTTATTCCGTGTGTCGATCAATTGTTGATGGATTCTTTAAGACAGGCGTTTGCACGAACCGCTCTTGGGTTCGCTGAATATGTTGTTCCTGTCCTGCGCACATCGAAGTTCAGAGAAACTGGTGTGATAACGCCAGAAGAATTTGTTGCTGCTGGCGATTTTTTGGTTCATCATTGTCCGACTTGGCAATGGGCGACGGGAGATAAACCTCCCAGGGATTACCTACCTCTGGAGAAACAATACTTGTTAACGCGCAATGTTCCATGCTATAAACGTATCCGGCAATTGGATAATCATTTTGACGATTCCGAGCAGACTGTTGAAGATGATTGGGTCAGCACCCATCACAACGCAGCAAATCCTGGTACATACTTTTCTTTTTTGCCGAAGTTAATTCCTCATATCCCAGCGTATTTTTCCAGTCAAAATTAATTTTAACTGTTCTATCTATTTTGGTTGTTGGACTTTTATCTACTACTTAATTTGCCATTTGTTTGTAACATTTTTAAGTGTCGTTGAATGGGATCGAGAGCATTCCTAAGCACTTTTTTCAAACCCTGAAAGATATACTATTGTCACATTTGAGTGCCACAAGTGTTTGAATTAGTTTTTCTCGAATTAATTGGAGTCATTTTCTGCTTGTAATAGCGCCAGGTCTTAGACTTGCAGAATGACAATGTGAATCCTTAAGCTTAGGCCTGACGTAGATCGTTATGCTACTGTCATTGTACTCGCCCAAAAATGATTTTCGGTTACATTTGCTCGTACTTTAGACAACTTAAACCAGTTTTATTTGTTTTACTCTATCTATAACAGCCTGGCTTTCTTTCTTTCTCTGGTTAGAAAGAAGATTTTGTAAATACTGAGCAACTATTAATATAAGGTGGCAAGACTAAATAAAATTACAAACCGTCAGCCATCATAGGTTTATTCTTGAGCAGTTAACAGGTCAACCTTCCATTTTCCGTGATTTCAGCACCTAATTCTCGTTCTCTTTACCTAATTGCATTTATTCACTTTGAACTTTTTTCACCTGTTTTTTTCCATCTATTTGAATACTCCTGTTCAGCTCATTTTATTCAACTTTTCATTGCGTTTTGAAAGACGAATCCGAAAAACCCTCTGAAATCGTTCTGAAACCGGACGCCAAAACTTGTGAATCGAGCGCTGCTGATATGGATAACGAGGATGATGATGATGATGAAGCAGAAGATATGGAAGCGTTTATGCAGCGTGGCATGTTGGACGAAGTGAGTACCTAGTTTCGTGATTACCGCTGTTGCTGCACAACGAGGTTTTTTTCAAAAGCATTCTTGTTGTTACTCTGTGTTTTGTATTCGGACCTGAAAAGATTTAGCTAAAGCGTTTATCTCTTGTAGGCCATTAGGCTTTAGCAAGTGGTTAAAGGGATGGTTTTCAGTATGCAAGATTTTGAATGCCAACAAGAGGTCACTACGTATCCATCGTCGGGTGAAATCATGTAGATAAAGTTTTAGCATTCGCTCTTTGAAAGGCAAATTTCTGTAACAGGAGATCAACTTTGTCGCGCGATGATAAATCCGGTCAAGTAGTTCGATATCCTTCCTCAGTCATGGTGCCCAGGCGCGGTTGGAATATTCCCTAACAGGACGTACATACGTATTAATTAAGTGTGTTAAGGCTTTGGGTGTGAAAATCCTCAATATCCATTTTAGAAGACTCAAGATACGGCAGGCTTTATTGTACAGTGTTCTGCTATGATGCCCAAGCTTAAGGTTAAACGACACCCAGATACCGAGATCTTTTTCTGCGGTGGTCCAGACGAGATCTTGCGTGCCAAGCTGATACGTATGGTGCAGAGATTTTCCAAGCCGTAGCATTTTACATTTCGTCTGAGACTAGCATTTACAAAGCCACGATAGCTTTTCGCAACTTGAGTCATCTGTGGCGTCAAATGGGGCTAGTTTATAAAGCTTAAGGGTAGAGTCTATAAGGCTAAATTTCGCGCGGTTTTACTGTACTGCTATGATACCTGGACACTGCGAAAAGAGGAAATAAGACGTCTGTAGGTATTCGACAATCGCTGTCTCCGCACCATTGCTAGAGTTACTTGGTACCATCTATGTATTGCGAATAGAAAATCATCGTTTTCCTAACGCACTTTTATTTGCTACTCCGAAATCGGAATGGCTTCGTTGTAATGATGGCCATACTCTGAATTGGCTCAAACAGACGGAAGCTTTGACCATCAAATTAGCTGCAATTTGTGCGACCCATATCCCAGGCTGGTGTCCAAGAGTCCAGAATTCGCAGTGGCTTCTTACCCCTAATGATATGACCCAAAATCGTGTTCAGTGGCGGTCTTGTTGTAGACATCTTCTTTTTCTATTTTCTTTCTCATCTGTCTAGGCCTGGGAAACCTGACAGTATCTTCGCCCACGTGCAGTCTCTGACTGTGCGGCACTTTGCCTGGATCAGGCTTGTGCTTTCATACCGTCTGAGACCAACGGAATAAGGTACACAGAACCCGTTGTAATACAGTAATTAACAGACCTAATACGTTTCCATATTTTAATATCATCGGCAAAGGGTATCGAGTTACATCTAATATCCCCCACTATATCGTTCATATAAACCAAGAACAGAAAAGATCCAAGCACCGAGCCTTGCGGAACTCCACTCGTGACTTTTATTTTTCGAGATAAGGTGCTGCCAACGCTAACTTGGACGTGTCTATCAGTAAGATAGCCCTTTATCCAGTTCAGCAACATTCCCGTTATTCCATAAGCTTCGAGCTTAGAATGTCATGGTTGACTCTATCAAAAGCTTGGGAAATATCGATGTAGCAAGCATGTCTGGTGCATTGGTCCAATCGTCGAACGTTGTAAGAAGGTTTGATAAACAGGAACGATTTCTTAGAAAACTGTTTTGTGCTACAGTCAAAATATTTTAGTTTTCAAAATGTTCTCTTATACGCGCAGTCACAATGCGTTCCATTAGTTTATACATTACCGGAAGTAGCGTTACCGGTCTATAGTTTGCTGTCTGAACGGCTAGCGCCTTTATAAATAAAAGTAATCATCCCTGCTTTCCATTGCGGTGGTATTTTTCCTTCATGTAAGCTACGATTGAATAAGCGCGTGGGAGTAGCAGTCAGAACAATGCGACACCCGCAAAGTATTGGGGGTAAATGTTGTCGATCCTTATTAGTACGCACCTGTCTTCCCATTGAACGTGTTGATTCAATGAGTGCGTTGTAGGATTCCATGTGAATGTTGCGTCCTCTAACAATTAATTTGGTTTCCCTCCAATAGAATTAGTGTCCGTCTTGGTCTGTGTGGATTGATGGCAAAGATTCGTACTCGTGGCTCTTCACTGCCGATTGGTATTCATGCAGTCTAGTACCCAATCTTTTATCTTTGACCCACCCCATACATTTCACATTTCACGCGCGAAATTTTGTATACCATGTTTTTTGTACTTTTTAATCGATCTTTTTCTTACACATTTGGTTGCGTTTCTTTCTTTAGACGTTTTTTTCACTAAAGCTTTTAAAAGGTGCTGCAGTGCGTATATGCTTGTTGTAATTCAGACGCGTTACGCCACTTGAAATTATGTTATCATCGCTTTCATCACAAGTTTATCATTGTACCCATATTTCTTTACCAATCGTAGGTTGACCCAGCGACCGTCACAAAATCGATGCCCCCTAACAATCCAGACGTTCATGATAAGGACGACATCCTTCAAACCAGAACCTATGATTTGTACATAACCTATGACAAATATTACCAAACCCCACGTATGTGGCTGTATGGTTATGATGAACACGGGAAACCGTTGAGTGGAGATGCCATGTTTGAAGATTTCAGGTATGTGTGCCTGATACTGGCAGCAACGTTCGTTGTCATGTTCCATCTATCACGCTGCTAATAAAGCGTTCATGAACTAACTCGACAAGAATGATGTCCTCATTTGCTTTTTTAATCGGGATCAACCGTCGGGTCATCTTGTTTGGTGTTGCTATAGTGACTGTCATGTGACTGTTTATAAGTCCATCGAACGCGTTCATGGGAAGAAGAGTTTTGGTTAACAACAACAAGCGCAACTTGATTACCATTCTTACACTGTTTCAAGTGTATGCGGATCCTGCTCCTACTGTCCCTACCTGATGAGTGCAAACAGCACGAAACCGGTCGTGGGGTGTGTGTGATGGAGATGCATGCAAATGAGTTTTTTTTTACTTTTGGTTCACGTTTCACTTCTGACGCCGAAGCTTCTTCAGACCAAGGGGAATAGTCAGGACTTTACCGCTGAGCAGCCTTTATTAAACCCTAGGTGTCAAGTCACGTAGACATGACCAGGATCAGTGTTCGATCTGTTCAATGCGATACAAACAAACACGTTGAAGATTGTTAGTTTGATTAATTTGCCTTTTCTATGGTAGTTTTGGCTTAATTTGCTCATGGTATTTTATATCTGCAATAATACTGGTATGCTGAATATCTTATCCATTATCTATATACATCTTCAGCGTATTCTGTGCCTCATTTATTTATCTTCTCGACCACATCGTATGAAAACCGTTTTGTCAGATTATGTAAGTCATTGGTTGGCACCTGATATCGCTAGATGTTTGCATTTGACAATTAAGTTGGCTTTCGTGTAACTTTGTCCTAAGCTCATGATACAGCACTCACCGTATTTCCGTCTGCAATCGCAATCGGAATTTTAGTTAACGCTGTTCTTTACCATACAGAGGTCTGAACGATATCCATCCACGGAAATAACTTTGGTGAACCCGCATCCTCTTCCAGGGAGAATCTATTCCGCTCCCGTGCATACATGCATACATACATTCCGCTCCCCCTAAAATGAGTGGGGTAGTTCGCCTTATATAAGGCTTGGTTCTTTCGAAGCTTTTTCTCATCCTTCCCACGCTCCGTGCTTTACCACTCGTTTACCCTTGTTTAGCCAAGATCATGTGAAAAAGACAGTCACGATGGAACAACACCCTCACCTGTCCGGTCCTCCGATACCTTCGATTCACCCTTGTCGGCAAGCTGAAGTAATGCGCAAATTAATCGACGCGGTTGCCGATGATGGCGCTGAGTTGGCCGTGCATCAGTACATGATGATCTTCCTCAAGTTCGTCCAGGCTGTCATTCCCACGATTGAGTATGACTACACACGGAATTTCACAATGTCGTAACTTTTGATTTTACTTTCGTAACAATTTAGCGCAAGATATTCCTTTTGTTATCAGTCCCTCGTGTTACCTGATCCCAATACATATTGTCCTCGCTTTCCAATGGTCTTCTGTTTGTTTAATGATTGATTTAATGGTTTAATTTCTTCTAAAGTGTTTATTTCACACATCGGGTCTTTATCGTTTATTAACTCACCGGTCTTGCACACCCTGGATTTAAGGTCAATCTACTACTGCTCTATGTACTTCTACAACGTGGAGTGAAACCTTCGGGGTGTGATCAATGTAGCACTATTCGATACATTTTTCTTTGTTTTCTTTACCTTAGTTTACTGTCAATTGTTCTGATGAAATGCCGCAAAGGCTTATTAAGTGAGCTGTCATTTATGGAGTACGTAGGCTATGAAAATGGAATATGTGATGTTTGTGTACAATTTTAGGATGTTGTCTCAACGAATCATCGTTACGGATAGCTGCCAGTGAGGCATGAACATGATGATTCGTGCGACCGATGGTTTATTAGTTTTCACCACACAGCAGAGCATTTCGAAGCAAAGTTTAACTGCTTTCTTGGCTTAACCTGCGTATTTCATGTGTAGCACACAGTTCCAACGCCACCAAACCAGCTGGTTCGGTTTTATCCGATTTTTTTCAGTTGCTTGAATATCATTTCGACCAGCTTCGTTTTGCTTTCGACTTATTTTCTCCAAGTCTCCCTACTTTGGCCTTTTAGGTTCTAGTCCAGTGCTCGTCTAGTGAAGTTGTCAGCTGGTTAATGGACCCTACTTACTTTACTTCCTCCTGGAGGATGAGTCGGCTTCGTTGATGTCACGGATTGCAGCCACCCACGCTCGGCGATCAGAGGCGAGATCCGCGCAAATTTTAAGCCATGTATGATGGCGCTCGCCAACGATATACCGATCGTAGACCCTGCAGCTCCACATCCGACCTCAAGGTAGCGAGGCAAGTCTTCACATGTCCCACGAGACGACAACGCCATTCCCCACAGAGTGTCGGCGTTAGGGTCACCCTGGTTAGTTTAGCGTCCGAGCGTCTCAGGATGTAGCGAAACCATATCAGTCGGCGTTGTCGCAACATTTAACTCTGGTGAGGGATATCATGGAACTTGTGCACTATTTAACCTCATTTTCTGTTCATGATGTCTTGTGCGACAGAATTTTTTGGTCTTCTAATGTTTGAAATCCGATGTTCAGACTGCCATTGAATCTGTGTTCTACGCTAATCTTTGGAGTCTTCCTGATGCCTTGGTACCTTCATTGCAGGTTGGGCTCTAGGTTATGAACTTCAACTGTCGCTTGCAGGTCGAGGAATGCGTTCCAAGAGAATCACCAATTCTTCTGAACCTCAAATTAGGACTGCATGATTACTGCACAAATTATCGAGTTATCAGTCTCGTATCATCGTTGTCTCGGTTGCTTCGCTGTTTAACTGTGAATCAGCTGTGTAGATTAAATCTTCATACCATGTCATTCTCTTTGATGCAGCTTTGATCGATTAGTTTATTGGGATTGTTTTGTTTTCAATGGACTATTAATTGTAAATTAGGTACGAGATATTATTACCTTTTTACTTGGTGGGCAACGTTGAACTCGAGCTCAGTGCGATCGGCTTCACGCTTTTACACTGGAAAAGGACTGATTCAACATAATTTGCGTGTTGCATTCGTGAAATTTCGCCCACTTAATTAGAGTATTCGGTTATGCTTCAATCGGTACTCTGCCATTCTTGACTTGATATTTTCGCAAGTAGTTATTCGCTCACCATCAGGTGGTGTTATTGTGCTTGTCTCCTGTTGTGTTGTCTACTTCCATACGCTTGACCTTGATAAGGTGGTATTCGATTTTTGGATCGCCCATTCTACGCTTTAACCAGAGCGTCTTGTCACTCCGGTCATATTCATTTACTTCAAACGTGTTCATAAAGCCTTCTTGTACAACACTGTTCGACGGCGTCCTTGCTGAATCCGGTAAATTTCGTCATCACGGTTCTTGAACTGCTGAGCTTCTACTAAACCGTGTTGTTGGCCTCCTCCGGTCACTATCGACCATGGATGTGCATCACAAGCGCACGATGGTTTTATGCTCCGCAGCTCTTAGAACGACCAAACAGTCCGACTCATGAGTGACAATCTCTTCTGTAGCGCTCAGATCGATAGGCAGTACTCGAATGATCGGCGTTCACCAGCCAAGATCTGTATCTGCACTTCATCAGCTTAAACACGACGCTTTACACAGTGCCTCCAAAGTGAGCTGTTAATAGCAAGTTCTTCCCATTGGTAGGGTCAATGCCGAGAGCTATCATATCTCTTTTGCCAATGTCTTTGTACCGCCATAACCGGATCGTGCCAACTTGATGAGTTTAAACCTGAAACTAGTCTTGGAGCGTGTGTGATGAAAAATGTACACCTATTGTTTGCTGTTCAGCTATAAATTGCTTTACCGTTGGTAGTTACACTTCTAAGTAATTCCAATTCACTTGGTTCCGTCATCGAACTGAGTGTCCCAGGTCACGCAACAGCATGAAAACACCTACATAATTCATTCACTCGCTACAATGAAAATTAGATATTTGGATAGAGCAATGAGCTGAATTGAATTTCTATTTTGTGGAAAAACAGCCTGTTTATTGATCTATTTTTTCTCTCATGATCGCTACCTTAATGATAATTCACATCCGTTGTATGAGGATCTCCTTGAAAATCATTCTTCATCAAAGACTAATTCAAACACATAATACGGCCGGTGGAACATCTTCATATTGGAGGTCATTTATCCCATTTGCTTCAAGAGACCTTTGTCAAAGGCAACAGCTTATTGAACAATTACGATCGAATTTATATAGTTGATATCACGTGTGCATTTTCAGCGAATCTTTTTTTCTATATGTAACTTGTACGGTATTCGTAATTTTGTAACGTTTATCTGAAGCTTAACTTTCGAAAAATGTTCAATGAAACTTTTGTTCTTCTTCTACGAATCAGAAGCACTTTTACGAAGTGCTTTTCATCAGCGTAAATTTACTCTCTGCAATGTCGGTGCCTCATTTCAGCGGCCTCACTTCATGTCCTCCCAGAATTCGAACGTGTCCGATTTCGCTGTCGATTCGTCTAGTGCAACCGAAAAGCATAAAGGCCCCATCGTTCAAAAAGCTAGAAAATCAACCGCCAACTCTTATCCTGTGAACAACAATACGGAAAACCGTGAACTAGATCGTCTTAAATTCATCAATCCTGGCAAGGCCATGAAGGATTTGCAATTTGATTGGCCAGAAGGCAATCTGACGCGGAATTATCGAAAGCAGCTGTCTTCTAAGAATAACCGTAAATCCCGGCAGTAAGTAATCCCGATAGTTTCCTGTCATAATTTGTCAAACTCTCGCCTTCGCATTGTCTTTAGGGAAATAATTTTTTTGGGTTGCTAATTTCAAGTGTGGATCGGCGGATTGCTGAAGCTCGCGTCATGAGAATGTCAGCTTCAAGTGGTCACCATCATCACACGTTGTTTGTTCCTTTCGGTTTATCTGGCCCACACATGGCAACTTCCTACTTACCGGGTTGAGTTACAAGATACCTGCGAACTCACTACGGGACATCCCACCGGATGCAGACTCAAATTTCATGTAACGATTGGTAATTTTGCTGTAGAATGTAAGGTTGGAATCTTACTTTCCATCCAATCTTCCTGTTATTTCAAGCTACCAGTCAGCTATCTTTGTCCTGTTAGTGAAAGCTGATCCATTGGTCTCGGAGAAGATACACAAACAGACCGGGAGCTAGACTTAGAGGGTTGTCATATGGCGCTAATTTACAATTTTTGAGTCTCAAAATACTGCCTATTTACTTTCTTAAACGTCTACACTCTATGATGCGTGGATTGTTGCCTTCTCTAGTTTTTCGCTGGTGATTGTTTGCGGTATTTATGGATCTGTCCATTGCTGTCACTTTACGGTCGCAAAAATGTCATTTGGGCCATGTGCGTAGCATACGAAAATCCAGTAAATCCTTGCGTTTGCTCGTTTAATCTTTGCCTGTATATCCGTTCGATAAAATAATCGAATCCGTCGAAGGTATGCAACGTCGCCCAGGTATATCATCAACTGGTTTCTGACCGCACTGGGACTAACTGTTATTGTTATCTTAAATTTGCAATGCAGTGTTCCTAAAAAACTGCCCTAGTCACCTACATCTACCCTTCCTCTATTTCTTAAAAATTTCTTTTTGTAGCAATGCTATTCGATCCTCGACAACTATATTTACAACATCTTCACCCGAAGGTTGCTGAGTGCTCCTCTGTGATACGATGTACTTCTGTTAGTCCCAATTGTGTTGTTTCTGTGTGACCGAATGCTTCTCCTAAAGATTTCAGCTAAGTAACGCTGTTGGTGTAGCAGTTGTGCAACTCCCTTGCAATTTAAAACGGTATCAACCATTGTTCTCGTATCACTCCGAAATTCGTCACGTGTTCACTCACTGATTTGTATGCCGCACTAAAGTGCATTCCAAACCCATCAACCATAGTTTTTCATCTCGCACTATACTGATCGATACCTGTGAAAATGGTACAGTCAATTTGATCTCGGTCAGTATGGAAACCATCGGTTTTCTGAATTTAGGTGCATTATGACATTTATTCTTGCATCCGTTTCGATCCAAATCAGTGGCATGTCAACTACTCGAACATTGAACAAATTCACCTCATATTTGGTAGCTTGTTTCGGGTCAATAGGATTCATTGACTCAACAATACTATATTTACAGTTTTAACCCATCGGAAGATATAAGTTGGTAGTGGTCCCGTATATGACCCCACTGTTTATATATATATATATATATATATATATATATATATATATATATCTTTCTTGAAATAAACATTTAATACTATTTATTGCACCAAGCTTCTATGCTATTTGTCATTTAGCTTTAGCTTGGGCAGCTTATCTTAAACTCACAGCAAAAAGTAGAGACAGTATTTCCGCGAATTCGAAGAGAAAAATTACACCAGGTCGAATATTTTTCTTCAAGTTTGTATACAGTTTTTCTATTGACGCCAAGTGCCAAATAACGGAATGGTCTTTATGACCTTATAATTGCCAGGTTTCTTCTGCCTCACTAGCTCGACACTTTCGCAGTCAATCATATTCACTATGTTTGAACCAAGAGGTTATTTTTCTGACTACTTACTCTAGTCTATATCTCTTAATTGATCTAGGTCATTAAGAAGTTTCGAGATTTCCTTTCGGTATTCCAAGCTCGGCAGAAGCATATTATTCGCAGCTTTTTGACACTGTCGCGTGAATCATTTCATGGGCCATTATGAAACACTATCATGTCATGCTCCATTGCTTTTTGATTGTTTTGTTATTCTCGATTCTTTCTCGAAACAGTACTTCTCCGCCTCTTTACGATTCGCGGGGTCGAGTGCTGGGAAATGTGCACGACACATGCGATTGTCTGCGTGAATCCTGTCCAGGTTGTCATTTGCCGTGTCGGCGCTGCCATTCATCTTTCTGTGGGCCGGTGTGTCGTATTCATCGCACTTTCCTATTCAAAGAGGTAATATCTCTGTCCGTTTCTTACATTTCGTGTTTTGTTCTTGTTTATTCCTTATTTCGGTTACTCATTAGTAGTCTTAATTCGGATATTTTATTCCAATTCATTATTCTGTTTAGTTTGAAACGAATGTTTAGTGAGAGGTTTTGCCTGCAGTTCTTGATTTAGCTCAAAGTCAAAGCCTTCACATATTCACACAATTGAACATTCTTTTCTATTTGATTAGTTTCGAATTTTTCATGCAGCTGATTATTTATTATTATTGAGCTTTTGTTGTTTCCTTGGTAACGACGACAAAATTTTTCTTTTAGAATTGAATCTTCCATCCATGTGTCGTTTAAATGTACCGTATTCAAATATTCGTGTTCTTTGTAATAATATATTTTTGGAAGAATTTTAAAGCATCGATTTTGTTGCCACTTGTCGTATTACACAAGCACGGTAAGGTTAAAACATTTCGAGTTTTTCGTGGCTCATGTTCGGTGGCGTAACTAGGCTTGGCTTAACACATTTGAACAGTTCATCTCTGAGCTTATTTGTGAATAATCATTTTTCGGTGCACGAATACTCAACATATACTTTTTCCTCATGATAATCATTTTTCTTTCTTTCAGTCGAAGTTGTTTATTTAACATCATGCCATATTGTACAGAATATTTTATTTGTACCTGATTGTCAATACATCATTTGTACCGCAATATTATCGTTTTATGCTGAAACAATCTCGCCGGCATCAAGATTGTTGATAATGTAGTTTCCTGCAATGTATGTATGCACATGTATGAAATAACAAGCCGGATCCAGGCCAAGTGGTGCACAGTCGAAGAGTGGATGGGGCTAAGTTACTGTTAGGTTGCTCAGACATGGACGGCTATAGTAAATGACAACAGAATGGGCAGTGAGACTTCAACTTGTTTACGCATGCAGTTTACGGCCGGTGGCAAATTATTTCGGCACGGTGTTAACCACCCAGCAAAAGAACTTCACGATTGCACATCCGTGCTATCTGCTAGATACTTTGAAAATGCATCACGTCCCCTACAGCATCATCTCAAATGGTTAACTTCCATTTTTCGTTTGAACCATACTATTGTTTTCATCGACTACTATTAGATAAATCCTTCCTTCAATTTTCTCTTCCTTATTTCCTTTTTAATCTTTATATACAGCAAATAGCAATTTGAAATGGGAAATTGCTTTGCGTTTCTCAAGTCATCTGTCTTGTATATGTCTATGTTTTCCTTTATTGTGAGTTTCAATTATTCCGGGGTTTAAATATATGTCTGATACTGTCAGTCGAAATTCACTGTCACAAACTACAGTTTTTTTTTAATATTCCGTGATTTCTGCTTTTATTTTTTTGTTGGGACATAAACCATCATCAATTTTTTTCAGTCTTCTGTAAAGCCATTTGTTTTATCTACCTCAGACCCATTTTATCATATCTCTTTTGGCTCTACGTTTATCTTAAGTCCTTTATTTCGTTTAAATTCCAGTAGGTTTGACTAAATGCGATGCTTCCCGTCATCATTCCGGTAGTATGATCAATCCAACTGTATAGGTTCAGTATGGGTTTCTGCACCTTGCCTCAGTTAACAATTCATTCACATTTCATTTAATCTGTGGCGATGACTAGTCTAGTTAGTCTTAGTTTTGCTATCCACGATGCTTAGTGTGTTATGGGCTTGGGTTTAAATCTATGTATGTATGAAAGCACAAGTCTGATCCATGCAAAGTGCCTCACACTCATAAAATGCACGTGGGCTAAAATGCTGAGAGTCATGAAACGCCTTTAACAACTAATGTGAGCTCGACGAACACCCTCTCAGTCATACCCATATCTTTGATTCATGGAACGTATCGCGTTGTTTTGTGCGTTTTGATTGCTAAAGAAGAGAAATTGACGATCGAAGTTCGTTTTCAGTTTGACCATTTTCTACAGAATCATCCATCAGTACGAAGGTGTTCGTAACTCAAACATCATTCCACTCGTATTTTAATCAAAAATTTAGCAGAACAATTTCTTATCAACATTTTGGCCTATTATTTTATGCGTGACTTTTTCAGCTATGATGAACATCAGTGGAAGTTTTCCCATTTTTAAGGGTTTTACGTTTACGCTAAAACTAAGTTAATGTAGAATTAGTCAGGTGCAACTAAGTTTCATTTGCTGTTCTGGTTCGAGCCTTGCTACGCTCTTCGGACTGTTAAAAATACCTATTCTACTGAAATAACAACACGCAGTTTCACTTGAATGAAGTTTTGATTCAGTTCGACGTAAAAAAATGGATTGATAAATTAGAGTTTCTATTTTCTGGATCAAGTTAATATAGCTGTTAAAATGCTATTTGACTTCTCCGGAGGAATATTACGGTATTAATCGCTCCGTAGTCTTAGTGGTTCCTCGGTTTTTATACTCTCCGCTGTACATACCCTTCGTAAGTATGCTTTATTTTTATTATCAAGTTGTATGTACATTGCCGATCATCTTAAAGGTGAGCGAAACTCGTCGTCGCACACTGACGCGGTTTTTAGTCTTCACATTTCGAAAGATTTGCTATTAATTAGTAGACTCTCACGTCGACTAGTCATCATCACTCACTGTAGTTCGTTTTTAGGTTGAATAATTCGATGGTCAATGCAATGTGTTACTCACCTCCCCTTTTGGCCTGTTTCGAATTAGGAAAAGTGAATGGTGTTTGCGTGTACGGCGATATTCACGTTTCGTTTGTCGTGGTTTGCACAATCTGATTCGGTCATGAATAGTGTTTCTATGTCTTGCCGCGTGGTGCTGGAGACGCTGCTTTGTGCCCAAATTTCCAAGACTCTTTATTGAAGCCGACTCATCCTCCAGGAGGAGATAGTCACACAAAAGTACAATTAAGTCTTGCTATACTAACAGTGGTTGTATCACGTGCGTGATCTTGAGGGGTATTGATATCTTAAGCCGTTTTATAGGATAAATAAAGTTTGGTTTGTATTACTTGGCTGTCATGTACAAATGCTGAGGCTTTATTTGTTGCTTGTTCGAGCGATTAGTCCTGTGCATTGTTATCTTTCGGTGCAACTTTTGTCCCTCGTTATTGTAATTGTCCATGTATATTCCACTGCCAGTCTCACCCTCAGTTCGTCGAAACAGCGGGATTTGTTTCATTCATTCCATAAAAACTGGGTGAATGGTTGGTATGAGATTGTTGTAATAGCGCTAACGTTGCTCGAAATGCATTTCATGACCTATTTCCAACTGTGTCCGCCCATCAGTGGCCATCAAGATCATTTTCAGCAAGCCGCTGGTAAGATTAATGAAAGATTCTGACTTTGAAACAACTAAAAGATATATGAGTCGTTGTACAAATCCTATATATCAGTGTTTTCAAACTCGGCCTTTGTTAACCGTTTCTCACATTGTTTCGTGGCTTACCGAAACTTCTTCCGCTGTATTAGCTTAATGAGAATAACCAGCCTGAAACTGGTTGTGCGGTATACGTGCTTTAAATATGAGCAGCGCAATACACATCCAATAATTTCATACGATTAACAATGTTTAAAAAGTCATCATGGATTACTTCTGTGTCAAACATCTAACAATGACCCTCTTCGTTATTTCTCACATCCTCCGCATTCAGACTCCACCACTGGTTTAGTATTGTTAGTACTCATCCGATGGAGCTAGTAAGGTTAGATCTCTTTTCATTTTCAATCTTTGTTGCCATCGTGACTGGATACTATATGTACCACTTGAAGTGATTGTGAAGCAAAAGCTCAACGTTTCCAACAGTAGGGGTTATTTTGACATCCTGTTGCCAAGATCCTCGTGTCTTACCAATTTGACCAGGTAGCATTTTTGGCAAAGTGATAGTGCCAGTATCCAAAGCAAATTTCGGAAATGAACACCATTGTTGGATAAGGTTTGTTAAGCGAACCATAGTGTTTAGTTTCACGGAGAGAACACTGGTCAAGCATTGATGCATGTGCAAATGAAAAATTGTGTGCTCGCATTCCTAGCACTTCCAAACTGCTACCGATTTCCGCCTCCCTTTCCTCATCAGGTGAAAACTTAAAGATTAATTTTTAGTGAGTCTTGATACAGCGGATTGATGGCAAACAGTGTGTTGCGATCATTGTTAGGAACCACGGCAGCTTCCAGCACTTATTTACATGTTGCGTGAATAGAATGAAGTAGCAACGTCTCACTCAATCTACAAACGTGAATATTCTAGCATTGTAAACTGCTGGACCGGTTCTACTGTAATATGCACTTACGTTTGTGCGGCTGGCTCCACGAGTGGATTAGCCGGCTTCATTGATGCCTCGAATCACGCGGATCAAAGGCGAGATTGTTGCAGATCGTAATCCAGTCTCGTTCCCACTTGCAAACACCGTAGACGGTGCGCAGTTCCTGTGAGTCTGCATCGCCCTTCACCGTTGACAGTCAGGTCTTCACTTGTCGCCGGCGACATGTACGAACGGGTTTGGGGTGTATGGCGAGTTTCGTGAGCGCAGAGTCTGTCTTTCGCATGGCGTGGCCAAACCAGTGTAGTCTTTGTCGTTGGATGTGAACGTTAAATTGCGCCCGAACGTCTGTGTTAGATACTCGGTCAGTATAAATCGATGCCCAATATTACCTAGGCACCAATGGTTTAACCCTTTCTAAAAGGTCTGTTACATCATGTTACCTCATCTATCACGTTTCGCATCCATAAAGCAATACAAGGTGGATCGCTGCTTGATAAACACATATTCTATTTCTGAGGCTGACCTCGGCCCAAATGGTGCCTTTTAAATGCAAAAAGGCATTGTGCGCACGATCAACCCTTAACTCCGCTTCATATCTCACCTGACCATTGGGTAACATACTGGA
>JACCGJ010010771.1:0-175333 GCA_013407085.1 Atriophallophorus winterbourni | reverse complement strand
GGTCTCAACTATGCATCAATGATCCTTGGGAATATCTTTGGCGAAATACGCGTTTGAGTAGATTATGGACACGTGTTACCTTCATAAGGCAGTATTAGTTTAAAATGGTTTTAAACTGGAGCATATCCAGATTGTTCTAATAGGCATTACATTACATTTATAATGATGGAATTCTATTTTAATTCAGCTATACTGCCATATATGTACTCGAAAACGCATTTTTTCTTGAAATTTATTGTTACCCGTATCAAGACTATGGTCATAACTCATCAAATTATAAATTATTCAAGTAATACCTTTTTTGATTAAGCTTTAACCAGTTACAGATCACGTAAAAATATTCCAAAGTGAAAAATAATTCGAAGTGTTTGTTGGTTCACATTTTGTTGTGTAAAATCGTAAATCGCAATAATGGGAAAAATAGTTCGTGATACCTGTTTCTTGGTTTATCAAAAATTAATGCATCTAATCAAAATCTATTTTTAATTTTGGATTAACAAATATTCTCAGAAAAACGTTTGTTTCAATAAAAATAAGTCTGAGATCTACAAAAAATTTTCTCGTTGCCTAGTTTTTTATGCAATAATTTTTCTTTTGTAGGCAACAAGTAATTATTTGGGGAGATTCATTTGTTGAACTCCTCTAATAAAGGAAATTTATTCTTTGAGGCTTATGTTGGATAGGGCTGGTTTGATCAACCTGTTCAATCACAGGTGCCCACACATATGTGGACGGGGTCAAATCCATGGGTTTGTAAACAAAATCCGTATTTACATGCATCTCCATCATACAACCCACGGCAGGTGTCGTGCTGATTGCACTCATCGGGCACGATATGGATCCGCAAGTCTTGAAACAGTACAGATATGATTAACCACGTTTGGTACTGTCACCATATGACAAATTCAAACTGCACGAAATCGCTCGTGGCTGTGTGTAACGGAAATGCAAGCAAATACTTATTCTTTTACCTCTGTTAATCTTCTCTTGCATTTCGCGACACGCGCATGTGCGAATTAGCCCTTATTCGAAACTATTACAATCCCAGTTCACTACAAATCTTAACTAATTTCAGGACTGTATGTGTATCATAGCGACGAAAACGTTGCCTTCTCAAAATTTCAATGGCATCTTCTTTCGACAAACATATCTTGTTGCGAATTAACTGATATAACGGGTTCCGTCACTCTCAAAATTTTCAACGAACCTTGAACACGCTTGAATACAATATCTGTTTACCATTTCTCTACTGTTCCAAGACATGTGAATCCTGACCTCACCAACTCACTGCCTGATAAACGTGTAAAAACCGTTCGTGAGGTAAGGGTGCGCTACGAAATCTTGCAAAAACGGGTAATTTGACTTATGGGAATACGCTTCAAAAACCAGTTCTATTAAATTTAAATACGCCCTACTGGTTAAGGGCAAGGAAATGTGAAAATACCTATTTACAAACTGGCTATATTGGACCCATATTGGATTTATTTGGTTTAGCGAATATTAAGAAAAATACGTTAAAATAATACTCCAGTAGCCTTACCAACTGAAGATTTCTTCAAAATCTTATTGTATAACCGTTATTGAATTCTGCAGAAAATATAATAGCTCTGAGATGTATTAAATGTCCCGAAAATTTTTGCCACGAACTGATGTCAAGTGTAACTACTTATTCTACGCACGAACTGTTTTCATCATCGTATAAATAATGAAGCGTCCGTATGATCTTCGATCAGCAACTTGGAAATTCTGACTCAAAATCTCTCCTGCAAGGTCATCTGTCAAATGTTAGTTAATTCTTCGTACATCGCGAGAGCATTGAAATTTCATCCAAGAGACGTTCCAGTAAGTCTGTTTCATCATTTCAGGTTTCTGAGTGGAGCTCTTCTGTGAAAGCAAAGTTCTCCTTAACATCTGTGTATTTCTTATCAACTTTTATATCTGATTCGATTTGCATCCGTTTTATAATGGCTATATAAATATAATCATCTAATGTAATAATTAGGGATAAGGAGTTGAAAACAATAATGGTGAACAATTATCATTTAATTCATCAAACGCTATATTTATTTATTTATACATTACTATGGTCTACATTACAATCGTGTGAACAAAATAAAACACCATTTATTGGTATCTAACAAAATTCTCCTTCCTTGACTTCGTTGCAGCAAATTACCTGGTTGTTTAATTTGTTAGTGATCACCAAACGAAGAAATGCGATAGAAATATTCCGCACTCTACTCCTTCAAAATTCTGTTATAGACACAATGATACGCTTTTCCGAAATATCCTTGCTAACCATTCAGTTCATCCTCCTCATAAATATTTTCTTTAATATTATCCAAGGGTTTTAGCGAATAAATGGTTAGCCCAACGCGCTATTGACGTGTATACCATTGTTTTCTTAAGATACCAATCCCGTTCGGAATGAGGCGTTAGATCCGAATTCGTGAAAGTCAGGCACTGTCCCCCCATTGTTTGTTTAGTGGGTGTACCACGGGTCCTGTTTTATCGCAAAATCTATCCTTCGGTGTTTATTTTATGTTCCTAACTAAAAGTCGTATCGGAGGTATCAAAAATTCAATTGTTCTCGTGAAATGTTCCTGTGAAGTTATTACTGGTTTAATTTGCGTTCTTTAAATAATAATTATACAGACACTATAAATCGTTTATTATTAGTTTGTGAGTTTAGTTATTTTCATTGTTAACTCTGTATGTATGCTCATATAATTAATGCCTCTAAAACCAAAACTAAGGGTATTCTATCTTATAAAAATCCTGATCAATGCGTGTTCTCACATAACTTGTGGTTACACTCCACTACAGGTAACTGGCAATTTGACATCTTTAGGTGGAAACAGTAAGATTAAGCTAGTTAGCCTTTAAATAAACTGTAAAATATTAAACAATGTTTAGCTTTAAAGCATTGTTGTATGTGGTTTCTTTTCAGGAACGACGGTGTCCCATGTCAAGCGTTAAAGCGTTTGTAGGTGACCATTGTGATGTCAGGAGTGTGTGTGGGTATTTGAGCAGTGCATTACATTGATCATTTATAAGTGTCTTGTTTACCGGACTAGGCACCACTCTCTTATTTTGTATTTCTACACTGTCGCTCGTTGTACTATCCTTATGTATCAGTAGGTTCAAATACTGATCATCATAGCTTAGGAATGACCAATTGGAACGAGTGTTTCAGTATGAAACAAGCTCATATTTTTATTTGACAGAAGCTTTCAAAATGCATTCTTTGGGGCGAAAAAACGTATATTTATTACGTGCATGTAGCACCAATTTTTCCTACTCCTCGATCAGCAAATCGCTTATCATTAAGCGATTATGCGATCTTCCGATTTTCAAACCTGTGCTTCAGCGACAGAAAATATGTTTATTTTCACTCAATTGCGAATGAACGCCGATAATATTTTCACAAATGTCTAACACATTCTTGTCCAATGTACCTCACCTGTCTTTTATCAGGGCCCAGTTCAGTTTCTATGGCGGTCATCACTTGTGCCACGGAAAATATGTCATTTACAGTCAACAATCCTGCCACGTCGTATGATATATTTGGCAGAGGAAATGACATGTTGTGTGCTTTTGGCATGGCAATTGGATTGGACGTGCTCATTTTTCGAAACACGTTCTTCTTTATGTTACGCGTTTACTTGAGCTCATTTCCTTGTTCCTCTAACTACAAGTAATTGGATCACTAATAGTTATTGCCATATCGACCAATGATACGTGAGGCGAAAATCAGTAACATCACTATGAGTAATAAGCCGAACAGGCGCACTTCATATATCATATGAGGTAAAGGTTGCTCGACTCAGTTCTGTATGCGTATCATACTTAATTTAGTGTAAGAAAGTTTAGGGTACCGAACATTTTATACACAAATCCATCCGCTTTTTAGGGGGAAAGACGTGTTAAACTCTGATGCCCGTGATTATATTTCGGCAGCACCTAATATCCCTAAAACAATAGGTACGCAAATTAGTACAAATAGCGTCAGCATACGTGATGCAAATTCTACAAATGCTAAATAATTCATCTCGGTTAGTTATTCACTGTTAGCACAAAAAACTATCAGAATGTATTCTATATTCCGGCCGTGAAAACCTTGGAACCAATCGAAAATCCTATCTCAGAAATTTTGTTTGATGAATGCAGTCAGGTCAGAAATCCACACGATGATGTTATGTTTGAAGTGAACTTATCGAAACCACCGAGAACCCAATACTGTCATTTGTATAGCAGGTGATTTGAAATATATTCATCGGAATTTAACGGGAACATTGCAGAACCGCATGAATTTATCCAGCACAATTTCTGACCTAGAAAAACATCAGGTCGAAAATTATTCAGTATTCATTAACTGTTCCTGACTTACCAATAGCAATTGACATTGCTTTGATTACGTTCCAGCTTTGAGCTTTGTTGGGATCATATCGTTGATAGCCAATGTCCAGTTATAATCAGTGGCCTTGAAACTCGAATAATTCTCAGTGAGATATGTCAATGGACGGACAACGAATGTCCTGCTATTCAATCCCCTCCCATACTACGAAACTATGAAATTTAATGCTTTATTTATCGATGATCACGAATATGAGACAAACAGTTGGTAGCCTCGTGAACAAGCTATTTCGATCAGAGTCCTAACGCTTTGAATTTTATCTCCCAAGATTCGCAATAGTGATTGATCAATTCATCTCTCTGATGTAGGGAATCTTGAAATGATAACCAAGCTTTGATTAGTATTCTTATACTGTACAACTAAAATGTCATTACAAAAATCTAGGTGTGGCAAACTAAGGATTTACCGTACGTGTGATATACTTTGTCGTAACCTGTGTCATAATCGCAACTTCATTCTTACGACAAAGCTATCAGATTATCGTTGAAGATGAAAATCGTAACCCTTTCAATCCGTACCGATGGACTTTTGTTACTTCAACATGAGAAAAAACAGTATGGCATTGGATAATAATAACGTCTTGAATATTTATCAGTTTTATCAAACCTTTTTTTAAGTTTATCTTCATGTCGATCCAATAATTATCCGCGGCGAAAATGGTTTGCATTGATTTTGTGTAAAACGATTAAATTAAGATATTATTCTTGCTACGATCGATCTTTATCGTATCATTTAAACGCCTTATCATTCTAACCGTTATTCAATAAACACCGCGTCTTTAATTCACGTGTACCCGATTGATACATGCATGGGTTAGGTAGCATCTGATAACGGAATTTATTCACGTGTTCCTTCAATCTTCGACGTAGACACTGAAAAATTCTCCGATCGAGCGTGTCCGTCAATCCCCGTGTGATTTCGCGTTAACGAACATCAATATCTGATAAAGAAGCTTGTTTCTTCTTTGAGCCATCTGTCATTGCAAAAACCTTCTGTCACACTCGCGTGTCGAGCTGTATGTGTTTTTGAGTATATTTTGCTCACACTTCCGCGTATCACAACGTAACCTCGGATAGATTTCTTCAACATTAAGACAATTTGGATTATATGAATTTCACGGGAATGGAACTGAAATAGATTTTGTTGCGAATAACCAAATCTTCAACTCTTTCTGCATCAGAAATCTAAAATAAATTACTTTGAACCAAAATGGCGAATCACGGTTGTGGTTATTTGCAGTTCATGCGTTTACGCAAAAAAAATTGTTAACTGAGTGTAAATGTGATCTAGTGTGTCAGCAAGTTTGTTCAAAGCGTTCTGAATAATTTTTGAGCACTATAAATGATCGTGCGTAGAAACATTTCAGGCATAATTTAGCATGTAATATCGTATCAACTTGCAATTGCTTTCAAGCCCAATGGCTTATTTTGCAATGAAATTTCAAATATTTTTTTGTAACCCTTATAATCCACGAGATCCTTGAATTTTCTCTTCAGTACTTTTGATTTCGGTCCGGTTTGAGCTAGTACCATGTGTCTATCGTTTTCCACTTGATGATTAATTGTTGCAGAGGTCAGATAACAAACACCATAGGGATTTCAGCTAGATGATTATTTTAACGATTATTTAAAACTGCGAAGAAATTTTCTTCGGAAAATGGTTCAACAATACTTTTTTTCTAAAGAGCAAAATTAACACTAGTCTTCCACAGAGCAAGTAAAACGAGGCACAAGCATTCAACATAAAATTTACACCGGCAATCATTTCGCGCGTTTGGTTCAATCAAGTATTATGAGTAACTCCGGAGTGTTGATTGTCTTCCCCAGTAATGCTTTTCCGTTTGGTCTATAATATACAGAGGTTAAAACAGGTAAAGAAATGCGAAACACCAAAGTGGCACACACACAAATACTTGACCCAATCATTCAGATGGGAACGATGTTTAAAAATGATAGATGGGTTTAAAAGAAGAGCGTACAATATTTATGGTGTATCTACTTTTTCATAATTAGGGTATATACTGTAGGTGATAAACGTATGAGGATTTGCCATAATATAGCCACCAGGCTCTAGGCACGTAAATTCAGGATAATTTTTGTGTTCCAAAAACCCAGGGACGAAGGACTTTTCGGTGGTTTTAGTTTCAAACTTTTAGGGTTCCATTTTGTACGAATAAATATATAACAGATTTATAAGTCAAATATTCGAAATTCTGTATCGATATTTTATTCACGCACAACCTAAAGTAAATATTCTCTCGCTCGTTTCGCTGTAGAACCCCACTGATCATCACAAAACAATTCGCTGGAAAGTCATCACGTGTACGACAACTCAAGCGTCGGTTGCACGCGTAAATTCGTATTCGGTCTCTCTCGTATCCGACTTTCTCAGATGCTTTTTGATATTCTCCGTACAGCCACTTATATCTATGGCCGTTAAACATGAAAGATTTTACCAACCCTGTGTTGAGGCATCAAGCTGATATTTTTTCTAATTAACAAGTGATTGTATCACTTATCGCGTCTTCTCGACATTAAAATCTGATTATAGTTCAGCCCTATAACATCGACAATCGTCATTGTAATTTAGTGGTATTTGCTTCAGCTGATAGCAATTTGGTAGTCGTCCTGTGAAATAAAGGGCGATACGCATCATAAAATCGTGTGTGTACACTACGATTGGTGTGTATCGCATGTTGCAGAGAGCAGATGAATATTCTCGTCTTTGCCTCGATGCTTATTATTATTACGTTTCCGTAAGTGAATTCCTACTGCCATAGGCCTGTAAACATATGATTTTTCCCTATATACTGAATATCTGCTCTGAAAATTTTAGGCTTGAAACCTTCGTCAGAAAACTCAGAAAAAGAGCTAGTAGTCTGCTGAAACCAAACACGGTTTCCGAATAAAATACTCCGGATTCAACATTGTAGTTTCCATTCTAAATTCGGATTTTCGTTTACAGGAGCATGCAAATTATTTCGAAAATAACGCCAATGATTTTGAATTAACCCAAGAAATTTACATGACGATCTATGAAATAATTTTTTGAGCAACAATGTCACTGATATTTTTCGTGCCTTTAATGGGAGCTGTCAACTGAACTTTGTCTTTTAGTTCCATCACCAACGTACTTACTGGTATTTGATCCATGATACACTTCTCATTTGTATTGATTGGGTATCTTTGTTTCTCTCAAAGCATTGTAGAAAAATAACGAAATGACACTGAGTTCTTTTTACGACCGAATCTATGAATTGATTCATCGACTAATTATTAGACGAATTGAAGTAGAGTTATATCCCAAACGTGACTTTATAAGCTCCTCTCCCTATATAATAAATTAAGCATAAATCTTTGATCAAGTAATAACAGCTTTCGTCTAGACGCGACTACGTAGGTGATCTATAGGTCTTCATCTCCTGACCACCAAACATTTTACCTCGCAAACAAGCACTTGCATACTGAAGAATAAAGAAATGTCAATCGGTCGTAATGACACATCGGTTACCTTTAGAGCAAGACAGTTGAGGGTGAGATTCTCGTTTAATTATCTTCAAATTTCTCACACTAATACTAACAACATTCAAACATGCAACAACTATATCTTTAATGATCCTATTAACCTCCTCGCTAGTAAACATGAGGTTTTCATTGGATCCCATCCGCATTTCTGAATGACCACACTCACTCTCAATAACCGACAAAATCTCACTTACTTAGCATTCATCGAACAAGATTAACGATGTGTTCAAAAAATTGTTCCACTGTCTCCCTTGGAGCGTGAAGTGACTGACCAAGTTTTGTCATTAATCGTCTCTGAAAATCTGAGATAGTATCGATAGGGTCCCACTAAACGTGTTTTGACAAATCGGTCTGCCGTGGTTTCGATTTTGTCTCTTGATATCAGAGGCCTGTTTGAAACAAATCAAACCCGGAAGCCCACGCGGAACTTGGTCCATAGACGACGACTATTATTTTGGCTATCATTTGAATTGCAAGCCTCAACGTAATTAAAATATAATTTGGACCACTAAAGCTTGCTTCGAACTAGCAAAAAAGTGAAACCATTTTCGTTCATGAACTCTCGTCAAAATCGAATTCGATCTACATTGAATAAACGTTTTACTTTTTTCGTCGTTATTGTTAGCGTCGAATGAAAGTGATACACCCGTAAGCGAAATGGCTATATATTATATGTACAATTTCACCGAAAGTTTTGCGAGCTTTACTCTGTTCTTACGCGTCGGATAAATTACCATTATAGCAAATTAGGCACCAATTTTAGAATCGAACCAATGGTTTTCGATTACTAGGTATATTTAATCAAACATCTGGCATACATACATATTATGTTTGAATTCTTGGTGTGCGGTTTCATTCGAGGTTGGATCACACACACACACGAATGTCCACCTTTATTTTCATAGGAATTAGTATTCAGTTTGTGTCTCTTATCTACGGTTATTCCTATCATCAGAATAGTATCAACAAACAATGTCCGATTTTAAGCAAAATTAAATTCTCACGTATTGAGTAACCCACTGCTGCTACAAGTTTACTGGTGTCGCTTATTTCGATTACTCGATACATATTCTTCCGGATGGCATTTTGTCTGCACATAAACTTTACAAATAGTTCCTAACTCGCTACGATGACTATTTTGAACCAAAACAGCACAAAGTTTGCGCAGCCAATGTTATCACGAAGCTTGTCACATTTTGCGGCTGCGATTTGAGTAATTTATCTGATTCGTGTGTCCAATAGAACTTGAGAAACGCACGCTTTTATCTCCCAGTAAACAGAATTTGACAATAAGTTCTGGTGTCGATGGTGCAGGTGGATACAGCGTTGAGATCAAAGGTAGCAACAAATGCAAATCAGGATGTGAAAATGGTGTAAACGTATAGCAGTGAGCGTGAAGTCCACTGGGAAGGAGCGTGGATCTAAAGTTAAGGATGATTTGTCGAACACTATGCTTCATCACAACGCAAAAGAACAGGATGCGCCGAAATGTCCGATGACTGCAATCACAAACCCCTAAGCATTCTGGTATGTGAAAGATTCGAATAAGAACCTGTCTGGAACCATGAACAAACGGTGCACTATATCAGCCAGTAACAAGTTGCAATTTGGCAAGATCGGTCTAAAAGGCATAACGTGGTAAATGCTCAAACGGAACTGTTTTGCAGAAATCGTTTAACATTTCACAAAATGGGGAAACACTGGTACATTTTCTGTGATTTACAGAGTAGCTATAAAGCGACGTGTGCATTCCATTCTGTCATTAGGGTAAGAATGGCTTGATCAATTAGTCTTCTCTCGCATGGCGGGATTGGTGGTGGTTCATTGGTGACCGATTTTCGTTGGGGTATTCGTTGTTACGCAATTGAACTATACGGCTGAGCTTCTCAGCCAAGGGTGCTTTCAACCCCAAGGGGTGCGATATGCTTTTACACTTTTTGTCTTGTGTTAAATGTAGTCATTCTCCGATGATTCATTGTCAACTTTTCAGTGTATTCTTCGCTGTTGTAGTGTTCGTTACTCTTGTGTCTCTAATAAACAATCCCTATGCATATATTGTTAGCTTTGCTCGAATTAAATTTCTCTATATTTTTCGCATCAGAATTTTTAAATTTGTTGTTAACCCTTATTAGTGTTGAATAAAAGGATATGCAATAATGAGTAAGTTTACTTTGGTTTTACTTGCAGTGAAGTAACTGAACATCTCCTAAAACTCCAAAGCCTACCATGAAATTTTGTCTCTTCAAACGAGAATTAAAGCCCATCAAAGTTGTAATAACATTCACCAAGGGCATGGTGAGGCAGATTTTGCGCTTCATGATGTTGAGTGATGGAAATTAAAAGGATCCGTTTTTATTCACACGAAGCCCTCCAAAACTAGGATTTATCAGCCGATAGCTCACTATTGATGGTTTCTTATCACATGTAGCTAAACCAAGGAAACCACATACAACTTCAGAGGGGTGATAACGCCATGCCTTTTGAAAATGACGTAAATCATTGCATGTATTCTAAGGGGTGTGAGATCATAATAGGGGAGTTAAAAGGTTGGGAATTACTGGTATAGGGGGTGTGAGTGGTTATCGTCCGATCGATTATCCTGAAGACGCTAGTCGACGTTAGAACCAGAAAAATTGTTTTGGTCTTCTTGGAAGCTGAAAAATGATTTTAAGTCCAACCAATGCTGGTGTATGCATTTGGTAAAACTATGATGATTGCTTCCAAAAAGAATTGACAAATGCGGCGACATTCTAACCGATCAAACGGCGTAACCATAGCTTAAAAATGATTTCGTGTACAAATGTCCTCCTCGGGATTTAATAATTACTGTAAGGGGTGAACTGAGGTGTACATTTTTCAGGTCACTCCGTAAAGCAACCTCCGTAACCTTCTTCTTGAGAATATTCAGCAGTCATCCGAAGCTACTGTCCCCTGCTTTGGATTTAATATTTTCTAACAGAACACACGTAGGAATCAAACATCTAGGACAAAGTTCTATGTTCAAAGCACCCAAACATCCTTTTCGATAGCTTCTGAATGCCGTTGCTTTATCAAAGATCTGCTGTTAATATTGACGGAACCCGAGTTAACATGATATCCCAGCACGGAATTGTTTTTGGTCATAGTGCAGAAGATATCATACAAACCAGGGTCATCATTGTGATTCTGATTTTTCTTAGCTGCAATATTTTTCGTTTACTGGAACTCAAAATTAACACACTTTTGCGATGATGATGTGTGCGTATTCCGCAATAAAATAACGTCATCATCGAGGCGAAAATATTTTAATCATCCGGAAATAAAATTAAAATCAGGGCCAATGTTTTTACGCTCTCATCCATTTGATCTGCTTGGTGGTTTAATCGTCCGGCGTAATGAAATCATATAACCCGAAAGCGATCCTAGGATGTTGACCTAAAATTGTGCAAAATCAGATTGTTTGTTCAAACACATGTGTTTAGTTCGATCATAAGTTTTATGGTTGCAAAGATTGGCTGCGCCAAATTTATCCAGCAGTATCTTCGAAGTTCAAATATTATTTCTGTTTTCTCAATTGCTTTCGCCTTGCGCAAACTAATCATACAATCCTAACAATGGTGGCATCGAATTAGCACATGTATCTATCAAAACGAGCCCAGGTTTATACCATACAATGGCAGTACATATTTGAAACTCAATTAAATAGACTACTGCGGTGTATCTGGGTGTCAATTTCGCGGAGGTATTCAATAGAAAAATAAATGTGACAATTTGTAAGTATTGAGGATTAAACTCATATCGATTCATCTCGTTTAGGAGAATGAAATCCCAGTAATTGTTGTCCCCAAGGGTCCAAGGAACCTGTCAATAAAATATCTAATTATTAAACGAACATAAATTGTAACAGGAATAATCTATGATTTTTTTCAAGAATTAATTTGCATTTATATCCGAACAACAATGGAGTACGCTGTTCAAACTCGGTTACGAAAGGACCTGGCCTTGCTGCAACGCGTATATCACTGCGCTACAAAACTGGTGATCGGACTATATAACAGGTCATACGATGAGACGATTGCAACTCTGAACCTATTTTTCTTTTCGTAGTGTCGTGTCAGGGGTGATTTGATCCTGCTGCTCAACATTCTGAATCACCCACTTGAACACCTGTTTCATCGGCAAGAAACACGTGGTAGCACATCTCATAGCTACAAGTTAACCAGTTCACACTCTAGATCAAATTGTCGAAGGTTTCTCTTTACTGTCGAGTTTGTTTCATATGGAACTCTCTGCCCCAAACACATCATTTGTGCATCAAGCCTGAACAGGTTCATGTCTAAACTTGACAAGTATAAGTTGAACAAACCCAACCTCTCACATCAGTACATAAGTTAACTTTCCATGCTGACTTGCTTTTTAGAATAATAAAACCTTGAATTATCTTGAATTAAATTTTGATTTATGAGAAGAAACCGGTTCGAACAATTTTATTGTTTACTCTCTTTGTACGATATTTGAATAGCTCTTTCAATGCGTGTTAACTCATTGATGTGTATGCAAAAGCCTAGGAAAGAATTCGTGCGATTCGCAACAATAAATAACCTCGGTTATGAAATCCCACAATATCGTGAGTGCACGGGGTGTTTTGTCTCCTTTTCCGCTCTTGGATACGTTGTATTGACACCGCTACTTGTTCACCCCTAAAGGGTAGCTAGTCGAACACGTGTTCCACAATGAAGTGGGTAAGATCATGTTGCATAGAATTGCCGTCACCATGGCTGAGATAAAATAGGGTTGGTAACAAGTAGCATAATACACTATCATCAAGTATTAACCAAACTGTCAACAAACGATTCCTATTCTGAAGTTGAAGTCATCATTGTTAACGTGTTGGTTACCATCGGAGCTCAATTCACTTGATATGTGGTGAATATGAAATCGGAAAGGTACGACGGATACAGCAATTTTCTACAATCGAATTCAAACACGATATATATTTTATACTTCCATGTAAAAAATAATCACCGTAGTTGTGAATCGGCTAGAGCAGGTTTTACGTAATTATCTATAAATTCATATTTTAATCACCGTGTATCGTTGTCTAGATTTGTCCAACAGTTTGCGATTTAAAATGTTCGATTAGAATTTTGTTTTTAGGCCGAATGCGCTGAATTTGATCTGACATTTCGTGAATGAATTGATTTACGTTACTATAAATCGATATATTGATCGATCGTCAATCAAGTGAATCAGCTGCTGAGTTTTTATTTCGATTTGGTGAATGGAATACCCATAGTAATGGCGAAAATCATGATGACTCTAAATAAGAAAAATAGAATATCGTTGAAGAAAGTGATGTGTTGCTCACATCCCCCGCACTTACACTCCACTACCGGTTTCTGGCTGTTTGCCGCATCAGGTGAAACAGTAAGATTAGGTACAGTGGCTTTGAAACAGTGGATAAAGGTAATAAAGGGTATACTGAATACACTGTTTGCATGGGTTGGTTGTAAACGAACCACGAGTTGAAACACAGGAAACACAAAGTGATTCGTTGGCAGCACGCAAGGCGCTTATGGATGACCAAAGCGATGTGTTGCTCACATCCTCTGCACTTTCACTACACTACCGGTTTCTGGCTGTTTGCCGCATCAGGTGGAGACAGTAAGATTAGATTCAGTGAGCCTCGAAACAGTGGATAAATAGTAAACAAGGTTATACTTGAATGCCACTGTTGCATAGGGTTCGTACAACGAATCACTATCTGATTCTGTGTTTGAACATCGTGGTTCGTTGTACGAACCCTATGCAAAAGTGGCATTCAAGTATAAACTTGAATATCGTTTAACATTTGGAAATCTGAAGAGAGAGATAAGCGAAAAGAAAACGTTTCGTTCAGCATTTTGTTTTTAGTTACTGATTTCTGATTACGCCTTCGCTTGTATCTAAACTCATCTCTCGTACTTTTTGCTTGCTATTTTTAGTTCAAAAGACTTTTCGCTAATATCACATTGCATCAACATTAGTTGTGTCACAATTACAATCTCTTACGATTGCATCATGGAAATCATTTTAAAATAACACTTTTCTTCTTGTGATCGACCCATTCATAATTTCTCATCGATAATTTCCATCTACTCCGCAACGGACTAGCTAAGTCTCAATCTTTATCTACCACTCGATCAAAACATAATATTGGCATGTGGAACGTCATTATATTGACGAATATTCATCCTATTCGAGTGAAGCTATCTCTGTCAACATGATGCGGTCATTTAACAAATCAGACAACGTTTATTCCGTTGATATTTTGCTTGTTAAATTTTATTGCTATCTTTGTGAGCGTGTAGCGGTTAACGTGAAAATAAAATTTTGGATATTTTGGTATTCATTTCTGATATACTCAAAATTTTGAGCGCTGAAATAGATATACCTTAAATAGTCTTCCTTACGAAGATGCGTGTAATTTTCTCATCTCAATAGTAAATCGTTCATAAATATCTCGGGTGCGTGACCGGTCCTAACTTTAAGATTCTGCGTTGAATCACCTTGCTTCGCTGTACGATGCCACTGGCTTCGAAAAATGTATCAATTAAGAATAACCTTGAGCTTTGAAGCCACCGCCAAATGATAATTACAAAACCTGATTTAATAATATGTAGTAGAGTATACAGGATAAGAGATAATAGATACAGTAGTACTGAATGGGAAATGCAGTGTTCAAAAAAATCATATTGTTCAGCAAATATTTAAAATTCAGTTCTAGAGCCGAACATTTCAAGTGAAAATGGAGATAGGTAATCCAAAGTATAAATTCCGTGGACATGAAATTTGAGCGTCACTCATGACTTCGCCCATAACTTTTCCTCATGATCCAAGCAGTCATAAAAGTTATAGCGGAGCAGCATCGTTCATTTCGAATACGCGGAATAAAGTATACAAAATCGGTGAAGGGAATATCACACTCCAAACGGAACTGCCGCGGGTGCCTATGTGTTTTGTTTGGAATTCTCTACCCGTCGATTTGGTAAACTCAAACAGTTTAGCTATATTCAAGTCAAACTTTTATGATAATATGAGTGTTAACCTTGATTTCCCCCAATATTTATAAACTATCCCAGTCATGGGGTCCCATTTATTTTATTCATATATATTCACTCCTATACTTCGACTCTGTGTTTATTGTAAAGTAGATTGATTTTTCAACCATAAATCTTGAATCAAATATCTTGAATAGTGCGCACATCGGTCACAGACACAACTACAATGAATATGAGCAATCCGATGAAACTTGTTCAAATGGACGGTTTCTGGGTTGCTCACCTACACTTCATCCAGTCTCCACGACCGAGTTTGATAAATTGCACAATACGATTTTGTTCGATGGACCAAGAAACTGGGACAATGCCATGCGCAATCTATTACTTCAAGATCACTGGTAAACTACACTGGTACAGAGAAACTACAGTTTGACTCTGTTTCAGCGCTAAGTAAATCTAATATTGTTGCTTCGACTTGAGTATAAACAGGATCAAGTCGTTTGCGTATTCAGTATGCATGTATTATCTTACCATAATCATTTACACGGCGCATAGACGCCTTGTTCTGTCAGTCGGAATTGCGTGCATGGACGCGGCGTGTGTGATCAGGAACATGGAAATTAAAGCTTCCATTTCTACAACGAAGCACGTCGATATTTTTTTAATTATTCAATTGGATTCAGCCCGTAAATATAACAATAAGTAATCTATACACAAATATGGCCCAAATCTCTCAATCAATTGTTTATATCATTGATCCATTATTTTGAAAAATCGAGCTATATTGTGTTGAAATAGCAATCGGAAAGTGCATGCATACTTTCGATTCGATCTACTTAAAAACAATTAACGCATCGGGTCAACATGTTTTTATCAAATCTTACGATAATTTGCTTCGTGTCGCACCCAATTTCTCGTCTACCGTAAACTGGCTTGTCTCTTCTCTTCCGAAAGTAAACTGACTTGTGACATCTGATTCACTCTAGCGCACATTGAGCATAATGTGAATTGAGGATCACAATACCACCTAATGGCTTATGATTTTGCGTGACATTCATCGTCTAATGCGCACGCGAAAACATCCCAAACGTGGTAAGCTGGGTGAACTGGTCTGCCCCCCTGTGGTTTGCATACTCTCCCATCTCCTGTTAGGGATAATGAGTAAATGTTAGTGCAACGTGATTGGAATCGGTAGCGCTCTTGACATCTGTTCGATTATTTGACACAAAACGGTGAGATCTTCGCGTTCAGCTTTAGTGAACTACAGTCAATTAAGGAAATGCAATTTTTCAATTTCACTCAAGCACGAATGGGGCTTGAAATGTTGGTGACGATCGCGGTGTGATGATATCTAATCTCAGTATAGATGGCACTAAACTCGCGGTTTACTGAATAAAGAGTAGAACTGATTACAGTATAATTTTTAACCGTTTTCAAGGCGCAATCTTCAAAAATGGTCATTGAGGGTATCCGATGTTTTGTTGTTGGTCATGCCGAGACCAATCTCTATACACCTGTTCGTGTTATGTTCAAAAACAACCGCGGCGATTGTTTGCTAAGGAATTTTTAATTCGAGTACAGATTTTTCATAATAAAAACATGTAGCATACCACGAAACGTTCACTGGTGTTAAAATAATGGATATCACATCCAGATCCGTTATGTTAGTGTATACGTCGAATCGACAGATCTACTCGATTCCACCAGAAATTAACGCTGGTTATGGATATCTTCTACATCATACTCGATCTTGATACGGAAATCGGATGGTCTTTTACAAGTATCATGCAGCTGGAGCTCATTGGGTCTATACTTATCTCAGCAAACGGATGCGGTTGATACGGTTTGACCAACTAGAGTGAATGCGAATCAGTCGCGGATATTTTAACGATTATTTCGTGATTCACATTGTAATTCAAGTTAATTCAAGGTAATTCAAGGTTTTAATGGTCTAAAAAGCAACAAGCTTAACAAAAACCATGAGGTGGTAAAAATTGAAATTGAAGTGTATAAACAATATAGGAAAATAGATTAAACAGTATTTAAGTGTTCTGGAAACGAATAATGCAATAAAAATTCGTCAAATTTCGTTTTAAATTCATGCAAGCTAGTGGAGTGAGCAACGGTTGAAGGTAAACTGTTCCAAATAAAACAGACACAGACAGTGTAAAAATATCTTCAACAGTTCAGGCGGGAATGGGGTACGACCAGCACAGATTCATGGGTCCGATAGTTTCTCGTATCCCTTAGCGTGAATAAATCCTGTAAAAGATGGTTCGGGGTATGGAATGTTTTGTAAAGTAAGATAAGGTCTCCTCTGATTTGTCGATAGGGAAAATCGAACAGATTCAGTAGAGCTATCATTTCTTTAAATGGTTTGTTTCGGATGCTGAGAACTAGTTTTGTTGAGCGGTGATAGATTCGCTGCATAAGTTCCACATCCCTCTTGAGCCACGGAGACCATGACTGTACACCGTATTCCATGACTGGTCTCAAGTATGTATTCATGATCCTTGGGAATATCTTGGGCGAAAATTTCCCAAATACCCATTTGAGTAGATTTAGAACACGTGTTGCTTTTTTAAAGGCAGTATTAGTTTGAAGTGATTTTTTTAAACTGGAGAATATCCAGACACCCAAATCATTTTCTTCACTGCAATTTTCAAGGACATGCGATCCTATGTGATATGTGAACTCTACTCGATTCCCCACATTCATGATCCTGCATTTGTTGAAGTTAAACGGCAGTTTGTTCTTCAAGGACCAGCTGTGAAGCGTATCAAGATCCTTTTGTAATAGCAGACAATCTTCTGGACTACGAATGCTGCGCCAAATCTTTATGTCTTTGTAGAGAGAAGACAACGTTACAATAGGACACCTCGGTCTAATGTTGAACGGGGTTAAACCACATTTTTCGATCGTCACTTCCGTGAATACAAAAGATTTTTATCAGAAACATTTCTTATGATAGTTCACATCCACTGAACATGACCCTTGTTGCCTGCAAATCTTTTTCTTCTACCAGAAGCCAATATTTTATTTTTTATTCAAGAATCAATAAATTTAGAAACTCTATTGTTTATTACTTGGCTCGATACATGGTCAACCAATCGATGGCTGTTTTTGAGTTGATGATTCGATGTAATTCAAAGTTTTAATGGTCCCAAAATAAAATAATTTACAGTAACCATGGGTTAAAAATATGGGGAATGCATAAAACAACAAAGAGGTTTTGTCAATGCGGAAAGTTAGCTTATGTACTGAGGTGAGAGGTTGGATTTGGTCAACATATACTTGTCAAGTTCAGCCTTGAACCTGTTCAAGCTTGATGCACAAATGATATGGGGGCAGAGAGTTCCATATAAAACAACCCGGGACAGCATATAAGAACCTTCAACAATTTGATCTAGAGTGTGGAATAATTAACTTGTAGCCATGAGTTCTGCTACCACGTGCTTCTTATCGATGAAACAGGTGTTCAAGCGGGTGATCCACTGTATGCAGAATGTTGAACAGCAGGATCAATTCACCCCCGACATAGCGGTACGAAAAGTCTACTAGGTTCCGAGTTGCAATCCTATCATCGTATGGCCTGTTGTATTGTCCGGTCACCAATTTGTAGCGTGGTACTATACGCGTTGCAGCAAGGTCATATCTTTTTGTAGCCATGGGGACCATGCTTGAACAGCGTACTCCAATGTTGACCGGATACAGGTGTTAATTATCCGTGAGAGTACCTGCTTTGTGAAACTACCGAATATTCTTCGGATCAGTGCTAAGCTTTGGCAGGACTTTTGTATATCCAAGTAACAAGCATGGATAGGGTATCCATTATCCACGGCTCGAGTTCAGTTATCAAGAGTTATGAGAAGATTGGTGAGGCAGGAGTGTCTTGTCCTAAACCCATGCTATGCGATCAAAAAAGGTTATTTTGTTCCAAATGTTTGAGAGGTTCATTAGTCACAAATCGTTCGAGGAGTATAGAGACCCCTGGCAACAATATGACTGGTCTGTAGTTAGACACATCGGATCGGTTCCCGACTTTGTATATCGGAGTGATTAATCCACTTTTCCAGTGAGTAGGAACCTTTCTGAAACTCAGTGGCAGGTTGCAAATGTCAGAGAGTAGTGAGAATATAGTATATGCGCATTGATTTAGGAGGAACGGTGTTATTTCATAAGCACCCGTCGCTTTTTTTGTATTTAACCCGGTTAGCCTTATCAGGACACACTCGGGATTCACAGCGATTTCGTGTATTGTATTAATTTGTGATCTGAGTGCAGGCATATCATAACATAAGCACTCGTTTGGATAGAAAACACGAGTAAAATTGAGCAAGTCCGTTGACGGCTTCGAGAGCAGTGGATGTAGTTCTAGTCGTAGCAAGTAAAGCGGAAACGCCTGGCCTTTCTGTTCATGATCTGGAAGAGGAGCTTCGGGTTTCGTTCAATTTTATCCATCAGATTGGTTTGATACTTTTCGTTATCCTCTTAGACAAGTTTAGTAACTTTTTTGAAAAACGGTAGGATTCCAAGAATCCAGGTGTTCCTGCAGTATGTGGCTTTTCCACACACCGTTTCCCAAAACTTTATCCATTTCCGTGTTCGACTCCGGATCACGAATTTGAATCATTTTTCAGTTTATTGAAACATATTTAGAGTGGAGTTCTATTTTTCCGTAGCTTTTCTCAAGGATCGATGACCATCATTGTTGGACATCAGTGTTAATCTGTGCCTAGTCGTTGAATTCTTGAAGCGCCGTTGACAAAGCAACCCTATCGATTTTTGTTATTAATTTATGGGTGTCACTAGCTCTTTTTGCTTCAGATATAAAGTAGAAAACAATGAATACATGATCACTCTTTCCAAGTGGTAATCCATAGCGTATATCCTGAATGACATTTTTCTCGCTCGTCAGAGCAAGATAGAGTATGTACGGTGTGTTTGTGCCTCTCAAGCGAGTGCTGCTTGAGATGTGGCTAAATAAAGGAATTTCGTTGTACATTTCGTAGAATAGATTATCAGGAGAATTCACCGGTAGAATCTCGCTTTTTAGTAAATTCGGAAGATTAAAGTCACCCATGATCATGACGTTGTTGCGATATCTGGTAACAACCAGCTGAGTTTTCTCAAGTAAACCAGCATTGTATGCTTCGTTTGGTGATGGTGGTCGGTAAATAGCAACATCAAAGCAGTTTTCACCTGTTGCTAATTCAAGCGAACACCGCAGTGTCTTCCAGTATTAGATTGTGGTCTTTGATTTCTCTGAACGTGAGGTGTTGATAATATTAAATAGCAACACCTCCTCGTCCACGGTCCATACGAGCATGATTAAAAAGAAACATGTATGGAATGGAAATTTCCTCCTCGGCTAATTGCCGATTGAGCAAGGTTTCCGTTACGGCTATCAGGAGTGGTGAATATTTTTCACGAATCTCAATTAACTCGGGTAATTGATTTGTCAAGCATTGTGCGTTTGTGTAAAACATTTAATGTTTTATCTGGATAAAAGTGTTGGATGATGAGTATTTGAGCAGATAAGTTGAGTGCGTGTCAAAGATGGTGGGGTTCGTGTTAATGGGTATATTACATCGCCAGCTCCGATAGAGTCGGTCGATATCCGTTTTCTGGATCAGGATTCCCTGCATCGCTATGCTCAGTATCAACAGGTTCGGCAACTTCCACGATAGCGTCTGTTTTCAGGTGTTTACTGACAATTTTGATCTCTCGTGGAAGTTTGTATCGGTACTGGTTCCAATTGTTAAGCACGGTGTCCACCATAGCGGTGGACAATTCGATAACTGATGTTGGGACCTCCTCGCCATTTTTCTAACTTCATTTTCTAATTTCATCCGCATGTCTGTCTAGGCCTGGATAACCTGACAGTAGTTTGGCCCACGTACAATATTTATTGTGCGACACTGCATGGATCAGGATTACATACATTTCACTTTTTCTTAACTTTTTGGAGAAATTAATTTAATTTCTGAAAATTCGTGTTCACAAATAAAGTCACTTTCTTCGTCAAGGTTAATCCTGCGCCGAGTTCAGATAAATGCTTTTTCCGTTCATTGAATGGAGACAAGGATAAAAAACTGAATCAAAAATTAAATTTATCAATCACCAAATTATATCTTTGTTTTTGGTTTAAAAATAATTTTTCTCATAGATTACTCTATAACGTGTCGTTTATTTGATATTTTCTTATAATGTTACTTCAAGCTTGAATAAATGTTGCAAAGTCTTCGCAATTAATTTTCCGAAAACAATTAAGGTTTGTGCATGACTGTTTTACCTGGCATTTCCAGTCCCATTTTCCACCACAAAAGTCTGTACACTCGAAACTCGCGTCCCCATAAGTCTAGGCTGGTGGAATCCGTTCTCGTCTAAACTATAGAAGCCATATTCATTCGGTTCATGTCTCGTTTGCTTGGAACAAATCACCTTCGACCTTTACCCATCCAAACAGCTCAAATGAATTTTAGCCTAAATTGACCGTGTTCGTTTTCGAAGTATTTCTATACTGTTTATTTAAGCTTATTTCAACGCAATTCCGCCCTATACTTGCATATTGATCAGCACCATTGAATTGGTTTTGTCAAGATAAATGCATTTTAAAGCATGATATACCTTATACAAACAGCGAGCTGCATAATTTTGATAAAAAAATTGAGTCAAAGGCAACGTTACTGGACATACCTTAACCGGACTATTTTGCCCTATATACTACCCTTAATTTAAAATCTAAAACCAGATTCCAAGCAATTATAATCAGGTGATGAATGGGATACATTCTGGTAGAACCTAAATCTATTTATCAATGGGGGAAATGTCTACTAAGTATAGTTGGACTTTTAAGCCACTCCTAAAGTGGGTTCATACAAGCAACCACGGTGTTCAAATACAGAATCACTGAGTTGCCGTCAGCAAATGGACACCGTGAAATTAGCTTCAGTGAGCCTTGAAACAACGGAAGATTTCAACAAAGTTAGCCTTTAACACCATTGTCAAAACTGTTATTTATAAGCGTCTTGAGTGCTTGACTACGAATCACATTGTAATTCTGTATTTGAACACTTTGATTCAATGTACGAAACCTATTAAACGGTGGCTGCAATATCCAACTTTGTTTACATTTCTTCCACTTTTTCATTGCTCACTAAATCTAATCTTATGGTCTCCACCCTTATGACGGCAATCAGCCAAAATTTGGTTGTGGACTGTATGTGCTGGTTATTTTTAGCACGTTTGTATTAGGTTATCGAAACCCATGACTAGAATGAAATTCTGTTTCAATTGGTAACGCTTGTTGTGCTGATATTTCACCGTTACATTCGAACATCGGTACCGCATTCATTGCACTTATAAGTTAGATTTCTTAGTCTGTCGATTCTACTTCGCAAACATCTCGACGCTAATTTTGAATACGATGCTAAGCTGCAGAACTAGAATTTATGTTACAAATCGCGAGTGGAAATGTGCACTCAAACGTATGATAGTATAAATCGGAAAACAGATTGCATCTATGATGTTTTTTATGCCGCGTCATGCGATGCAAACGTGTGATGAACGCGAACGGATTCTGATGGGCCTTCTGAGTGATATTCAATTGTGGTTGAACAGTCTTGCATTCAGCATCTGTCCAGATTAAGCATGGTCATCCAATTTACGTCGTGTATGCATGTCAATAAGCAACCTTATTTTTTCGTATGCGTACGTGTCTGAACAAAGTTAAACTTGTATACCACTGTTATATAGGGTTCTTACAAAGAACCACGATGTTCAAATACAGAATCACAACGTGATTCCTGGCCAAGCGCTCGAGGCGCACCTGATGACGACAAACAGCCAGAAACCGGTAGTGGTGTGTAAGGGACGGGGGTGTGAGCACCACAATACATTGGTCTTTTACATGTGCCTTGAGCGCTTGGACAGGAATCACTTTGTGATTCTATATTTGAACATCGTGGTTCTTTGTAAGAACCCTATATAACAGTGGCATACAAATTTAACTTTGTTTACCGGTTTTCCACTGTTTCAATGCTCACTGAACCTGATCTTACGTGTCTGAGTTAGCCGGTATATTGCGTATTTTAATCGGCGCATGCGTATCGGAAATATTCACAACAATTGAAACTAGGGTTCAGCAATCGTATGTTTTTCTTGAGTGTGCGTTTGAACTGGAATGAATGATACCATATTCACACACACGCTAACAATCTGTTTCCGAATGAGGCGACACGGAGTGTTCGGGTTTCAAGTTAAGTGATGAACAACATTAGAAGTAAAGATTACACGGTAAAACTCCAGTTGTGTTTTCAGGATCACGAAAAGTGTAAAAACAAAATCGTCATATTGTATTTCCTTTGAAGATATGAAACTTTGATATTCGAATAAAACCAATGTTATACTAACAACCAGAATTTCTCGGACTGTGGATAATCCATGAGTAAAATTAATGTTGCTAAGAATGATGTATATTTAAAACTGGAAGCTTAGACAATATATATTCAGGTGGTTTTTACTTATTTCCAAACAATCCCATTCTGTAATCAGTATTTGCTCGAGCACATCGTAAATCCGACAATTTCACTACGCACCCAAACCTATTATGCAAATGCATCCGGATCAAACAATATGGGTTGTCAAACACGACGGCTTTGTCAGCTCGTCAGTTTCATTCCATCCCTCCGTGATTCCACTGTTTACCACCAATAATGTTAGAAAAATGATCTCACATCAACCCTCGATTCCGTGAATGATCGCTCCGAATTTCGTTGGTCAATTGATCGGAAGGCCCCAATTTGGTATGCAAATTCTTCCTGTGCGATTAATCGCACCGCGTCATCCCAACGAGGTGAATGCGCGCATGAGGGTAGCCGAAATCGACAACACCTGAGCAAATGTTCCAACGAATATGAGTTCTTCCTGTTGTCAAGCTACTCTGACTATGGAATACTACTCATGTTTCGTGGCAAAGATCAAACTACCTGCATCCCGCGTGTACAGAATTGATGCGCTTCGGCGTTAACGATTTTTGTGTGACTTTTGATGCGAACCAGGTTTATTAACAACCGAAACGATATTGACCAGTTGCATCCACCATTTTCGCAGGCTGTGATTTGTGAAAGTATCATTTGTGCCAGTTGCCTAAATTAGCTGCAAAATTACGATGACATTGTTGTATGAGCTCAAAAATTGTTTCAACAGTTATTTATAAGTATCCAGAAGTGATCTAATTGTAATTTTCTTCATTAAGTTTATTCGTCAATAAAATAAAAAGACAACATCGTATTTCTCGAATAAACTTTTTGTTAATAGAATGATCGATCAAAGATTTAAGGTCAGATATCAAGGAATATTTGACACACCGTTTTATTGATTAACACCTGATAGCTAAAGGCCCCTGTGAGGTGACCTACGATGATCCCCTTCATGATTTCTGGAGATATGAATCTTGTTGATATCTAGAATGCAAGATTGCCATGCTCAGGCGTAAATGTTGCAAACCTGACGTGGCGGTCAGTTAGTTCAGGTATAAACATGAATTCAGAAAAAATGTATATTATTCACAATTTTCAATACATTCAAACAATCGATTGAAATATGTTTGGGACCGATCGTATATTCATAATGCAGCATTCTAGACATCGGAGTTAAAAATTGGTGGGAAAATGAAACAGAGTCATCAAAATCTTTTCTATTAGCATATTTCGGATTCTCGCGCAGAGATCCTTCTTTCATCCCCCTACAAAATAAATACATTTCTTCCTCGATCATGCTATTCATAGTGATTGTGAAATCGTTCTATTTTATACCATTCGAAAATATCTTCTGAATATAATATCAAACCAGAACAAAAATTACATTAAAAAGTCTCACCGTGCATTTTACCTCTTGAGGTGTATGAGTTGAAATATTGTCGGCAGACAGATAGCGAAATGAAGTTTTAATTTGCTTGACCTTAATGTGAAGGTACTTGTTTCATTCGTCCGCAATGAATTGACACGTGTGATGATCTCAGATTTCGCGAGTTAGATGTCACCTAGTATATCGTTTAAACCTTGATTCTGTTTGTTCCGAACGCTGTTCAAATAATCTACTTATAAATGTATGGGCATGCGTGAAACAGACAGGGTTCCCTGGCCACAACGCGTGAATAGTACTGAACTATGCATCATAAGCAGGCAAGCGTGATTTGGCAGCCAGTCTATCAGAAAATCATATCAGTCAACGAAGGTTTGTGAATGTGAAGCGCTACTGCTAAACCGTGGGTCACATTCCAACAAAAGCGCATCATTTCGATTAATAAATGATGTAAAGACTTATGTTGCATTTAGAAACCGGTTTTGCAACGTAAGGGAAAATTTACAATGATGTTACGTTATAACGCTTGACAATAGTGTAAACACTTCCTAGTAAAAAGGACATGTAATGTAATTGAGGAGAGATTTCGTTGTGGCAATAATTGGTTTTGATTTTCACTCGAATGTTAGTGTATGCTCGTAGAAATGATGCTCGTTGCTAAGCAACTGGACGACAATGGAACTCTGAGAAAGATCAAATGTGGTAGATAAGAATAACTACATACAGGGTAGACCAGGGGTGGGCAAACTACGGCCCGCGGGCCACATCCGGCCCGTTAGGCCTTTTAATCTGGCCCGCCGACCTTGTCCAAACTTGTTACCCTTGTTGTATTTCACTCATTTTGCTATTTGCAATTGTTAATTATTGTGACCTTGAAAATATATACGTTTTGAATCCAACCGGCGCTGTTCGTTCTCTCTCGCTGTGTCTGAGCCGATTGTGTGAGAATTTGTTTGCAACTGTCTGGACTGACTGCAGTGAATGTTTGGACTGTGAGAACCATTAACGCTCACGGATATAACTCCATTTTAGCGAGCTTGCTACTTTATTCGTTACCTGAACTGAACTTCCATCTTAACGGATTTAATCAAGCCAATTCCTGCATTACTGTTCGTACTCGGAATCTTCGACAACGTGGAGAATCGGCCGCCCGAAATGCGAAGAAATACTGCAAATCACTGGACGACCTGCACATGGAATTTTGCCGTCGGTTCTGTGATTTTGAAAAAATTGACAAGTTACTTCAACTGGTGTCTTGTCCTCTTTCACAAGACCCCGAATCAGCACCGCAGGAGCTGCAATTGGAACTGATCGATCTTCAGTCTGACTCCATCTCAAAGGAGAAGTTCAAGTCTCTTAAATTGAATGAATTTTATGCTTCACTTAACGAGACCACGTTTCCAAACCTTCGAAGGACTGCACAGAAGATTTTGGTGTTGTTTGGCTCGACCTATGTGTGTGAGCAGACGTTTAGCGTCATGAAAATCAACAAATACCATCACAGATCCAAGTTAACAGACCAAAACCTTAGATCTGTCCTGAGAATTGCCACAACAAAATTAACTCCAGACCTCGATGCACTGGCAAGAACAGGAGACCAACAACACTGTTCCCACTGAAATTGGTGGGGTTTTCTGCTGTTTTATGAAAAAAATGCATATTGAAAGTTTGTAAGTAAGGCAATTTTTGCTCTTTTTTAGGCAATTATAAAAGCAATATAAAAAAGGCCATTTTTTTCAAGTTTTGAGGGCTATTTTTTGGTAACCCTAGTGATGAGGACTCTTTTCCATATTTGACAGTTAATAAATTGGATTGTATTATTAGTACAGTGCTATGAGGTTTACATACACTAAATGTAATATTTTAGTATATATCTGGCCCAAACACTCCATCCAAATACTCCTGGTCCGGCCCCTCTGTCAAATTTTGGAACCCATTGGGGCCCGTGAGTCAAAAAGTTTGCCCACCCCTGGGGTAGACCATAATTTAGAAGGCCTAATTATGTTTATGCGCAAAAAAGTAGATGATGAACGCTGATAGATATAAACATGTCCGTTCGCTTCACCATTTAGATTGTACGATGCCTTGTGTGCATAAATTACTCTTTAGTAATAAAGACGGTCATACAGCTAACAAGAGAACTTTCGTTAAAGGGAGGCTTGTTCGAATAGCCACAAAATTATTGCAGTAATGATTTGCTCTTAATCTCACATCTCACGTATTCATGGCAGTTGCAAAATTTGAAAAAAGTATTAGCTGAATGGAATTAGTTAATTACTTTCCCCAACCTACATTTCACAGTTTGTGTCATTCCAAAAATTCCAACAATACGCCACGTGTAGCATTCTGTCGAACACACAAACAACACAAATCCAATAGCCATGCACGCGTTGTGATTGGAGAAGTGAGGCACGAGGACAATTTTACCCCCCTTTGCGTGAACTGACCAATCAGCTTTTAGTTCACAGAAACGCACCCCGTTCACGTGTGGCCTAGGCGTAGATGCTTTATCGGCTGAGGCCTATAAAAGCATCCTGTCCACGGGGATGATCGGGCCATTTCGAATCCAGCTATCCTGCTCTGTGAACTGTACCGCCTCCGCTCTATTGTCCGTGCAACATCTATCCTTGCCGTATTCAATTCATTGTTATATTTGCAAACAATTTTGTTGTCCATTTATCATGTTCAATAGAAATATTCCTACAATTGAAAAATCAAGAAGACCATTGGCTACACGTGACCTCAACGTCGAATTAACCAACAACGTTTCAAGCCAGCACGCAGCGAACTCAACACCTAAACCCGACGTAGCTCCGCTCAGACTTGATGCCCAATTGCCTAAGTCCAGCGACTGTTTCACCGTATCGCGTAGAAATGAACGTGAAAGAAACCGTGTGAAACTACTCAATTTGGGATTCGATCGCTTGCGGGCAGTGGTTCCCAGCCGCGGTGGGGAACAACTGAGTAAAATATCAACGTTGAAGAAAGCCATTTGGTACATTGAACATCTGGACAAGGTGTTGCACGGACAAACAAACGATGAACCACCTCGAAAGTCCGGAATTGTCCATCAAAATTATCTTCCAGCTAGACCAGTTACCTATGCTACGGACAGAGATACATTTGACAAAACCTCCACATCCGGACCTTTGAATAGAGCAGGCGAACTAGCGGTTGGAATGGCCCCCTGGTCTTCGGCTCCAACCTCCTCGGAGTTAGGAATCGTAAGGCCAGTAACAAAACGACTACCATCGCCGATTTTTCCGAAGCAACTTGGTCAATTAAGTTCAGTGGAATGCATTACACCTCCTCACATGTCTACCACTATGCACACTTCTAATCAGACAGCCACCGATGAATCCGGTTATGGCAGCTTACTCTCAAGCAATTCATCGCAGATGGGTTTGCCATTCAAACAACAGCCTTTGCTCCGAAATCCCTATGCAAATTTGTTCCATTTTCCACCCTTCACGCAAGAATCAACTCCCCCACTGGCTAAGAGAAACAGAACATCTTGATCGAGGATACTCATGCACAACAGTTTTCTCAGGTAAGTCTTTAGACAAGAAATCATTTTTTACTCTTTGCTGCGCAACAACACGTGTCTGTCTGCGATTCCACGGCAGGTGGTCCCACCCTCCATCAGTGGACTCGATCGGCACGTGCCACTGCTGCGGCGATTAGTAGGACAATATCAGAATCAGGGCGTGAACATTGTTAAACATCCGATAGTAAAATATTTCATATTGGTCGACAACATTGCGTCATCGGTTTGAAGACCACTAAAACCACTTAATAATTAGATCTAAAGTAGCAAAATGTTTGTACATCCGAGTGTAGCACTATATAGGTATATATAAATTCTAACTCATGATATGAAGCCGCTAGTTGCTCACATCAACAGTTGACCCTGTTCAATCCTAGAATACCGTCATCCTTTTTATATAATCAAAAACCTCAGCTAAAATATAATGAATATGCATTTCAGGATTGTAACATGTTTGGTTGGAAATTTCAACTCGTCTCTTTTTTAACAGGTACACAATCGAATAGGGGATTCACGTCAAATAGACAATGAGAATTTACAAAGCCCTTCGAAGAGGAAGGAGGTTCACTTACCTAAGGAAAATTCGTAATAAGGAAAGTAGAACTGAATCCCAAGCGGGACGACGATTGCCGAAGATTATTTTGTATTATCCGTTCAACATTTTTGTTTGAGACTTTGCATCATTTTGTATATAATAGATTATTTTCTATCAACATTTTGTACACTGTGTTGGGAATGTGAGCATTTGACTAAAGTACCTGTTAATGGCTATGAGAATATATTTAGACGTATTTGTATGTATTTATAGCACACACCACAACCGGTTTCGTGCTTTTTGCACTCATCAGGCAAGGATAATACGATCAGAATCCACATGCCTTGAAGACACTAATGTTAAAGAAAACAAATGCGCATATCTAGTGTTGTAATGATAGCATATAGTACAGTATAGCAGAAACAATTTTGTTTTGATGTATTGGCAGTGTTCGTACAACGAATCACAGAGGTCAAATCACATACACACAATGGGATTCCATTTCAAACCCTCACGATTGGTTAGTGTTATCTCGCAGCCACACTTCACTAACTTGTTTTAACGGGGCTCACTATTATCAAATGGATAGAGCAAGATTATGTTACGTGAACTAGTGAATTACTGGAATTAATCTTTCATAAATTGCGACTTTGCAATCACTATTGGGAAGAGTTCGTACGGGTAATTGGCAGCATAAATTGATTCTAGGTCTGGGGCTAAAACGATGGGCAATGATAGTTTGCAGCTCACACACATGCGAGCACTCCCATCTCGGTTTCAGTTTTAAAGCCTTCATTAGAAACATGTTTACATATCATTGTAAATGAGACATTTTTATACATCTCGCCAGTAGCGGTGCACATCAATTGATAGTTGATCTAAACTCGCTAAGCCGAACATTCATTTGTAAATTCACATAGATATTATCGACTTAGTACTCACTACGGTATACATTTTACTCAGCGTAGCTGACTAAGGCTTAATCTGATTTAGACAGTAAGGCGTTAAAACTACATTAGTATAATATTGCTTGTTACGTTCTTAATTGCACTTGACTACCAGTTTCCCACTGCTTGCTTGTGTAGATCCATTGACTAGCTTAATCGTACGCTTTGAATGGTGGAATTGTAAATAAAGCAAACGCCGTTGTATTAGTTTTACCGCAAACAACACGCGTTTAAGTAATTCGCACATCGAATTCGCGTCAAGCTGTGTCATTTTCTGTACCCCTTTTAGAGTGAAACCTGTTCTTAATGCCCTCACCAGATGAACACAAAAAACAGGTCGATGGATGATTGCGCTGTTGACAAAAGTGAACTGAAAATTCTACAGAATGCATTCGCTAAGAATTTTGTTGACATTGATATAACTAGAGACTGGAGGCATGCCAAGCAATGAAATTTCGTAAAACAACACAACTCACGTAAATTTTTCAAGCATTTATGAAGCCCTGTTTCAACGAAATATAAACTGTAAGTAGACTATTCTAAAATATGAAAAGAGGGAATTTTGTGTTCCCTTCCTTTCCGGCATGTGCAAATAATGTTTGCCAATCAATCCAAATGTTTCACCACTGTGACCACATATTGTAATCTTCGATCGATTTCAATGTGTGAAATCAAAACAACATATTTTTAAGGTCAGCGGGTCAAAATTAACTCGCGTGAATGATATCCGGTCATGATAGCTTAGTCCGGAAGTCGATAACGAACGGGTGGGGAGGGTGGTCGCCCGAAATAGATGGTGTGAATTCAGTGTGTGTGATAAGTGAAACGTAGATGGTGGCAGCTGATGTTTCCAATATGAGGTAAATGATTTGCATACCATAATTTGTAAACATTTTCACATACAAGTTACGAAGGGTCAGTTGGTGAATACAACTCCTGCTACTAAACAGCAATAACGTAAAATAGAAAAGAATTAGGTTTATCCAGTGTGATAGATTAATTGTTTTATACGCACGCCTTTTAGCTATCAGTTCGGGGAAAACTTTTCGCTATTGAATGATCACAATTAAAGGCGTATATACACACTGTGTTCCTAAAGATTAAGATATATTGGGTTTACAATCTTTGGTGTTCTATTCACTCATCGAAGATTAAATGTTCCTTATGAGATTTATAAAGTGCGAAGCCGATTCTATTCGGTAGGGAAGACTACAACAGAATAATGTGCTTGCAACTGCACGATTTGTAATTATATTAACCAACTTGTGCCCCTGTGCGCATTGTGACATGTACGAGTAAACATTTTGCGAACCATTCCAATTGTGGGGAAATCACACGGGAATTTTTCCACACTGCGTCATCTTCCCGAACATTTGTTATTTTGACACGTGTTGGGATTACGTAATTGCCCTTTAGCGTGGTATATGGTCAAAGACGAAAGCATAAAGTCAACTCAGGTTGCGGAGAAGGTCAACGGAGATAATAATGGTCACATACGGGGGGATTGAAAACATTATTAATTATTTATCACGCAGATTGGTAAACGTTCTCAATCTCATCATTAAAGAATTTCTCACCGGATTAACTTAATGAATATCTTCCAATGTCAGTAAGTGAGTAGCTGCCGTTTGATCTGTTGAAGCTTTTGTGATAAGAACGAAGCATTACTAAAAATTGAAGTAACCGATTCATTAAAACTATCCCGAGCAGTCTTGTGTACATTTCTTTATCTGAAATAACTACCAAATTGGACAACAATGAAAAGAGCTGGAGATATAGCAACGATATAATGTTACGTAAATGATCTGGGTTCTGTTCACACTCACCGTACGCAGACACCTAGGTAAAACAAAAGGCTAGCAAATAACCTGGACAGTCTGACACAATGTCAGGTGAGATAAGTTATAATGTTTTTCTACTCCCTTTCACTAAATTCTGAGTTAAGTATGACACCTGCATGGTACGATACCTTTTAGGCGATGGATATTGAACGTTTGTGAACCCAGTTTAAAGGGTTGTTCTGCATTGCCAACTTAAACAGAAAGAAAAACAAAGCTTTATTCCAAAAAGTTTCGAAATTTCAGCTTTAGGCTAGTTTAAAAATACTTGATATTAATGAAAACAAGTACGTTATTTGGCGAAGATTCAGAGATTCCGATACAATGATGAGTACGTTTTCCAGAATCACAATCCAAACACCATGTGTATTCCAGATTAAACGGAACAAACGTTTTCAAGTTGTTCATGGCTTAAATCGAAACAGTACCGTGAAACTTAATTATCACACACGTCAATAATCGACTGATGGATTTTTGCTTGCTGAATCAGCACTCTGTATTTTTCCTGCAACACCGACCTTTGAAATTTTGTTTCATTGCAGCAGTTTGAATGTTCGAGCGTTGAATTTAAAGTTATTCCTCCAACAGAATCCAATACATAACGGGCTCACTCGAGCGAACAGGGATAATTTTGTTTTATATTCCGTTTGGAAATTGGCTTGCGTCATTCCGGCTATTCACGCCCCAATGCGTCCCCCTGAAACTCCCCATCATGCAGACCAGCTGTGCGACATTGTAGCATCCTCGCTGGATCGGTGACTCGTGGCTTAGCATAAAACGAAGTGGGCAAACAAATTAGTGAACAGATGTGGAGAAATCATTTGACACAAATCTTCTCCTAGTTTAGCATTCGTTTAATGCCCATGTATGCTCAACCCTTCCCGTCGAACTGGACCGCTGACTTGCTACACTTGGGACAAGCAGACGAGCAAGAGCAAAGCAGCCGCTCCACGAGGTCTCATTAAACTGTCATGGTGGTCGCATCTGTTACAGAAATTTTGTCAGTGTGATTATCATGAGCTGCTACCAGGTTCGGAAGATTTTCGTATGCAGAGAATAGTGTTGAGACGAGTTGGAAGGTTGGATTTGGAAAATTATTCACTTAGTAGTAAACTTCACGAATAACAATACTGCATAGAATAAGAACGAACATATTTGATTAAAACTACAAAAATGACCTCCCCTGGGTAAAGAATTCCTTAAGCAGTCACACATGGTTGCGTAACAACGGATTGTGTGTGAATTGTTACATGCGAAGTGTATTTCACTACGAGTAAATGTCCTCAAGATATAGTAAAAATAAGTGTGCGATAGATGTGATTTGATTGACGATCCAGGAGTCCCTCTGTGAATCTCAGTCGGTAAACATTTTACTAAAATTATACAACTACGAGAGCAAAATTAGCTGATAGCTAAGCGAAAAAGGTCAAACTTGGGTATGATTTAGTGGAAGGTTGTGATTACAGAGGGACTCTTTAAAATACTAAAACTCATAGGATGCACTTTAGGAAATACCACTTAGTCACGAATGGTCCAGCCTACCTCAACGGCAGTTACTTCTGAAGCTTTTGAAATTCGCTGGGGCATCAAACACAGATAGTTATCTTCTTAGGCTGTTCACTGTAGGTAGACAGCGCGAGAGTAAGCTGTTCAACTTACATAGTTCGAAATCACAAACCCAGGCAAGAAATATGCAAATCCGTGAAATATTGTTTGGTAAAGGTGTAGATATGCTCGCTCTCTGTAAGAGCAGTTCATTCACAAATGAATAACTTTTGGAACGCAAGCTAACATTTCAGAATTGCAGTCTGCATGAAACGGCCTGAAGCTCCATGTCAACGGGCAATATCGTTGTATATCTTATTTCAATTATATACATAACAAATATTAAAAGCTAGTAGTGAAAATGGAAATGTTGCCACGCAACGCATGTGTTGAAATGCCATTTTGTATCAAAAGGAATTGCGCAAAATTAAAGACACGTAAAGCACTAACAAGAGAAGAATGCTTTCCAGTTGTAACCGAATGTAGAGGAATAATGTATGATTATTGGGGAAGTGCTCCATAGAGATGTTGTTTAGCGCAGAATCACGTTACTTCGACTGCGTCGCTTACAATTACGATATCATGCAAACATATGGGAAGTGTAATTTGAAAATTTGGCAGTTGAATCAGCAGTTTTTATCCGATGTAACATTAAATTGATCATTTACGTATAATATTTACCCATTGCTCTGTGATTTCTTAAATCCAATCTTAATTATCAATTGACGAGCTTTGTTATATTACATATTACATTAGTCTTTCCACTAAAGTAACATGGTGTTCGACGTTGCCACCGAAAGGAGAAAACTTGATTCTTTACCGTATGATTGATTGTGGACCCCTTATCTCTGTCCCAATTGTGTATGACGGTATTCATAATTATCTACTGAACACACTGGGGCTAGAACAATCATTTTATGACACATTGGAGAGAAGAGAAAATTGATTTATACGTCTACACGAAAATTTGTTTAAACTATTATCTGCTAGTTGGAATTATAGATCGAAATGGGAAAATGCTTTGAAACTGATTAACTTCGGGTAGTTAAAAGAGTTAGACCAATTTTGTCCATGCTACACGTTTTCCGCTCGCGGATACTGAAGGGAAAATGGTGCTGCCATATTTAAGCAAACCAAACCGTTGAACTGATTACATCATGTGTGTCACACTCTATTTTAGATGGCATCAAAATATGGTTGGGATAACTACTACTTGATAAGATCCGCCCAATCAGTGAAACCTTGCCAAACACTGCTGTGTAATGAATTTTGAGTAACAAAAATATGACAGCAAGAATACGGTAACCCCACGACTTGAAACTAGGTCAGCTTTAAACAGTTCCCTTTGATTATGGAAAATACCTAATACCTACAAAGCGTACATTTATAGATTAGTTGGGACTTCATTGTTGGAACGTTATCCGCTTTAAACTATTTTCGAAAAATCGGTATTATTGACATCACTACACAATATAAATATGAGGGAATAGTCGACCGTAACTTTTATAAACACTAATGATTCTGAACCCACAAAATATTTTGACAAGCTGAATAGCAACCACCAGGACCACGCGTGTTTTGTCCCCATGGCGAATGGGGTTCAACAAATAATATTTGTTTAACCAGTCTGATACAGCTGTTCAGGTGAATTGGAACGATTAGAATCTCTGCGGTTTTGTTTATGCCACCACACAACAGGGTCAAATCCAAGCGTTTATTTGATGAAGTGGGTTGGCTTTATACGGGTCGAGGTGCAATGGTCGAATACAATTCAATTGTTCAGCTGTCCTATTGGATGGAGTTATAAGTTCAACGAATAATCTCTTGTTCGACGACCAAGCAACATGGATTAAGTGCTGTTTACAGTGCACCAATGCTACAATTCTGAATTCTTTACAAAGCGCACGACCAATTCACAAGTCCCACTAGCGGCAACATCATGATATGGGATGCACGTGACTTTACTTTTGAACACCCGCTTGTTTTGTCCAGTAAAACTACCAGATTTTTTTGTACTCTTAGGAAGCAGCCCCAGATAGTCGCATGATGCCCACGAAAGATCTACCAAAAATAGACCAGCATTTGACCACACCTTACAGAATGAGATCACTTATAAAGGAGGTTAGTTGCTTTTCGTAATTAACTCGTCAACTTCAATATGGATTCTAAATCGAGTACTCAAGTAAAATGAAGGAGTGTGAAACGATGCGGCTTGTAAGAATAATTCACTCGAGTATGCGGCAGCTAGCTCATTTTATCGACCAACGATTATGGACTTACTGCGTCTGATTAATATTCAGTGGAACCACAATATCACGGTTGCTTGATGAATATAAGTGAAATCTGTCATGGATTTGTTGCTCACATGTTGTGAATCAATGCCTAGCTGTGAAACTGAGCTTGCGAATTTTCTATAATAAAGGATATCCCACAAGAGCCCTATAAAATTGATTTTAGTAAAACAGCATTCCTGGCGGCTAGAAATAAAATAAACCATCCAAGGTAGGAGTTACTTCATAAGCAGATTGTATTGCCAAAGTTGAATGGTTGATGATCCTCAGAGAGAATGTCATAGTTACCGTTGAAAATGATGAGTAATTCGAACGTAAGATGTTCAATTTGTCTTTTATTTTAAGCATTTGAATTGCATTTCATGGATTTTTCATAAAATTCTTCGGAATACATTTGAGTTCAGAAAGTAGAAGTTGAAGAAGAATGTCAATCATGAGATCTCAGTTTATACTTAGATCACTACGCTCCGGCGCGACTCCCGTTCAGGAAGGGCCTAGAAGTCCGACGACAACGGTGGCCATCCCGCGAGAAATCGGGTTTCCTATGCATTCAATGAGAAAGGTTTGATTAAAAACACCTTCAGAAATATCAACTGATGCAAAATAATAGCATCTATTGAAAGATCTCCAATTGGTCGAGGTTGGTCAAATTAGCCCAACGTGACCGGAACGTGAACGAAAACGGTTGACTGACAACTCAAATCAAAGTAACAAACAGCAAAGACGGCTTGAGGACATTGTTATGTTTACGGACTTTCCTTATAAAAGGTGGCGTTGTTTTGTGGTGCGCACATCCCCATCCCTTACACACCACAACCGGTTTCTGGTTGTTTGCCGTCATCAGGTGGATACAGTAAGAACACGTTCAGTGAACCTTGACACAGTGGTCTAGAGGTAAACAAAATTATAGTTGTATGTCAGTGTTGACAAGAGTTTTTACAAAGAAACACGATGTTTAAATACTTTAAATAAAAGGTAGTTTTTTGGGTTTTCATCATGTGCATAATGTTTAGACCAAACAGCGACTCTCATGTTGTGAATTCATGGGTGAGTGCGATAAATGTGAGAAAGGCTGATTTCAGGAGTAACTTGGAACACATTCGACACGTGGACTGGAAACACAGTGGATGACGTGGATATCGTTCCATCGAGTGGCATCAAAGCCTGTGTGAAAACGTAATATACGATAGGATGGCAGCGCGACTGGAACTTGATTGAACAGCTCCGCTCAATTCCACTTACATGGCACCGTTCGAATTAGAATGAAGCTAAACTACAGCACTATATCCGTTGCAACAGCATGAAGGTGTACCGGTAACATGTTCATAATCTTGTTCTCATAGGGTAGGAACACTAGTGTTAGGATCTGCATGCCTTAAACAGTGATGAAATCGTAAATAACTAATGATCCTGTAAGCTACTTTTTGACATACCTGGAAAGACCAGCTTGTTCAAATTCATGTAAGGAGTTAAAACCATAGTATTGAACAACAACCCTTATCGATTTCGTTCACATACATTCTACGAAGAAATTCGTGCTGTTTGCTCTCATCAGGTAGAGCCTGAGTGATCAGGATCAGCTTGTTTTGAAATTGCCAAAACGGTAAACAATGTTTGTATTTCAGTGCGTTCAATGGCGTGTGAATGAACTCCATGCAAAGACGGATAATTAGCTCGGGACCGTTGGTTTAACATCATCCGCATGTCTGTTTACATGTAGTTGAATAGGTTGATCAGGCCAGCCTAATTCAAAAGGTGATTTCAAAGTTAAAGCTTCTTTATACAACGCGTCCGCTACCTCAAGAACTGTGAATCACACTGTCCCTACCTGATGAGCGTAAACTGCACGAAACAAATCCTGGGACGTTTGCAATGGAAATGCATACAAATAAATATATTTGAAACTAAGCTATTTAAAAAATATTGTTACTATTGTGAAGATCGGACCTCAAAGTAATTGGTGTCAACAAATTTTATATTTTTTTTGCAAATTTTGTGTTACATCTCCAACTGAAAACGTTTTACAAAACAAAAACATAATATTCTAATAGTAAAAATTCATGGTTGTCGTTGCATTTTGTCAAATGAACTTGGTAGCAGGACTTCCAAAATTATGGCTTTTCCGGATTCATTTATTGCGGGTTAAAAACTAATTTATCTACAATGTACCCACGAGGACATCAAAACCCTGCTCCATACTGTACACCAGGAAAAATTAATAATTGCAAATCCAGTATACTCTACCAGTGTTCATGCATAAGGAAAGCTCACTACCTCAATTTATGAATTGAACTGCGGTTTAAGTATTCGTAGTCGTAATATGGCTCAGAAAGTATCGTACCAATTAATAATTAGGATTAGAGCACACCATATTCTTGAAGTGGCATGTAATTAACTGTTAACTATCGCTACGAGTGAAGAGGCTTCACACAGAAAAAGAACCAGTGGACAGATGTTCCAAATTAATAGGTTGAACGTCATTCATCGGAGCAAGTGAAGCGTACTTGTTCACCGTCTGTCAGTTGAGGTATATGAGTAACATCGACCGAAAATTCTGAAAAACCCACGTGGTGATGAACCGCAATTTACAAGGTTTAGGATCCAATAAAATGTAGTATTTATTAATACCAAAGAGTAATGTGATGTGGCATGATACAAACGAAATAATGGTGTCTTGCATCCTCGAAAAGTTAAACAATATCGTGCCAGAATAGAAAAATAAGGCCCAGATGCAACCCGACAATCACCGTAAATAAACGTACGATGCTTTTAACATGACGGTCACGATGACGTGCAGTTCGAATCCCGCTGGCGGGCTGAGAAAATTTCTCATAACCCTTTTCTCCCCACCATCAACAACTGTGAAATGGGTGTCGAAAATCAAGTGCGACATTTTGGCACCATGTCCAACGAGTCAAATAATATTGTAATAACGGAGTGACAATCATAAACGCTCTGATGATATGCAAGACATCCAGCAAAAACAAGAGCACGTAGACGAACAACACGAACAACAATCGGGAAACCCAAAATAATTTCGAGTTCAGAAACCTTTCATGAGAAATTGCACGAGTGACATCTTCGATAAAGGAGAAAATTGAAACAGACAGCAACCATTGAACGATATACAATTTGTAAAGGTCATCCGAAAGAGTCCAATGTGGATCGGACTCGAATTGAAACGGTTGGCAAGATATCGACTTACAAAAAATAGATCAACGTTTACAGCCTGCACGAAAAGGCTGAGGCATGGCATGAAAGCACAAACCTGATCCAGGCAAAGTGCCGAACAGTCAGACACCGCACGTGGGCGAAGATACTGTCATGTTGTCCAGGCCTAGACAGATATGAGAAAAGAAATAGCGAATAGAGGAGGACATTGTTGTGATCAGATGATTTGCCCATAAACGGCGGGCGTTTAATTCTCGTCACGTGCGGAATAAACATTTTGACCGATTTGCGTTCACTTGTGTTGTGGGATTTGTGGATGAACGTGATAAACTTTGAAACGGTTGACCTCTTTGGTGAAGTGGGGGGCACATTCGACAAGTGGGAGGTGATTTGGATTTAACTTAATTGACCTGATGTAATTATCACCTCCCACATTCCAAAATATCACTTGCACAGCAGTTAGCGAATGAAACCGGAAATAACGATGACCTGTTAAGGTAAGATAGCTTAGGAACCATAAATCCAGTAAGAATGCAGACAAAATCAAAGTTCCGATGTGGGCGATAAACACTTTGTATTCGTTAAAATTAAAACTAGAAATTCTTGCTTTATTAGTTGACCGATGAATAGTGCGACTGGCCACGATAGATTCCTGATGAAAGCTAAGAAGCAAATAATCATGAACTAGTGGAGTATATAGTATAAACTTCTAACAAAAAAGGAATTTTACTATTTCCATTCAGGTACGAAAAATTGCAAGGCATTTCAATTAAACACACCACAGCAGGTAATTCTTGAATTACGACTGTATTCCGCGTTATTAATGATTTCCAAATTGACGAACTATGTATGCCATTCGAGAGCCCTAATATCCGGGACTCACACTGGTAAGCACTTGTATACAAACACTACCACGAGACCCCGGTTGAGCTGCACTCGCTTCGGCGGTACAAATACCAACAAAACAAAACACCCTTGTGGACGGATGTGCAATTGTGCATTAATTTGTGCTGTGCGGCTAACACCGTGCTAAATTGATTGGCCAGAGGTAGTGAGCTGCATGCTGGTACAAGCTGGAGTCTCACTACCATTTGCTGTTCTTTTTTCTTTCTCATACCTGTCTAGGCCTGGACAACCTGATAGTATCTTAGCCCACGTGCAGTCTCTGACTGTGCGGCACTTTGCTTGGATCAGGCTTGTGCTTTCATACCATACCATACCGGTGGAGCTTCACTCAGTAACATCATAGTTTCTGAGGGTATTTGTTATATCTATCGGCCACCTTCGGTCAATTACGACTATATAAGCACATGGCAATGTGCAAAAATCCTACGCTCAATCTCATGTTACATAACTTTACAGTTTGATTTGACGATATCAATGTTTCCACAAACGTGCACAAAGACAAGCAGTACTCGGTCGATCGACGGCAGTCGCACTCTATCGGAGTGAATTGCGTTCAGCAAAAGAGCGCATGCGGATCCTGATCCTAATGTCCCTACCTGATGAGGGCAAACAGCATGAAACTGGTCGTGGGGTATGTGTGTGATGGAGATGCAGGCAAATGAGCTTTTATTCTCAGCTTGAAGAGGACGCTTCTGATTGTGCCGTTGAAGTGAGCGGTTATATGGGATATATGCGAAACCAAAAGGATCAATGTCCAAAGCACACATATTATAAATTCGCTCGAGTAGCACAAATTCTATTGGTTAGTATATTGTCCAAACTTAGGGTTAGTATTCAAAAACGGAGTCTTCAATATAACCAGCAGCGAAGAAAGAGATCAAAATAATCACAACAATCACTTTGATTTTGTCCACTCGAGAGGTTAAAAATTAGTGCGGTGTAAAATTGGAATAACACACCATCCTCACACTCGGTGTCGTGAGAAACAATTCTAATGGGCGCAAATTTGAAACAGATTGTCTATGTGAACATCCGCCAATAATTTAACTGCACTAGATACAACTGATTTTTTTGAATACCTTGAAAAGCAGGTGAATTAATGATAATGTCTTTCAGAATGACGAAGCACAAGATAACAGTCAAGTCCGACTATGATTAAGAGGAATCAGCAAGACAAATTTCAAAGCGTTCGCTATCATAGGACTTAAGGTAGTTACGTCGTCATTACGGTTGCCAAGCACTCAAGTGTGTTTAAATAAATCAATGAAGTTCTCACAGGAAGACCGAAGAGATATTGTATATGATACATGTATGATGTATAAAAGCACAAGCCTAATCCAGGCAGTGCCGCACAGTCATACACTGCACGTGGGCTAACATACATCAGGTTGCAAGGGCATAGACAGATATATGAAAGAAAATAGAAACAGAAATCGCAATGGGACTGCAGCGTGTTTCAGCATGCAGCTCACTACCGGTGGCTAATCAATTTAGAACGGTGTTAGCCGCACAGCACGGAAATACTGCGTATGATACATACTCAATTGTAGTTAAAATCTGGAGCACCAAATTACCGAAACTCCAGTGTTTATCAAACCAGCCATATCTGAGCTGGAATTAAGGAAATTCAATCTTTAATATCAGATCGAAAATTTCCTAACCACCAAAAAGTAGACGAATACTTAAAAAGAAATTAGGCGTAATAGCAATTTGGTTTTATATATGCTGTATTACTTATGAGTAATCTAAATAAATATTATACAAAAGTTAAATTCGAGGAACCATTGGTGATTGAACTTTTAATTTCAATATGATTTAAAAATCATTTCATTATCCACTTTTAAACTACATTTGAAATTGAGAAAGAAGTAGCTTTTCCAGCAAAGGATTTCAGTCTCTTATATTGATCGATACTCACTTCGATCATTGCAAATTTCTTCCCATGTTGAAAACTCAAGACTTGATACAGAAGCATATCTGGTTACATTTTAGCAAAAATGAAAGTTGTGGAACCGGTGAAATTATTTGCTGAACGAGGCGTTTTTTTGTTATAAGTTTGTTACTATTCTGCAAAAAATCCGGCGGCAAGAACTAGTTAGTTTGTATGGGTACGTGTAAGCTGGCATTATACATGCCCACATACTGCCCTGACCAGTAATACCTAGGGAGGATTAACGGCACCGAATCATTTTCATTTGAAGCATACGGACTGCTCGGGGGATTCATTTAATTATTCTACAGATCAAACGAGTGCTCCCATTTGGTTTTGCTCAGGGATAAAATCCTATTATTTAGACAATATTCCTGCTAGAGCGTGATGTCCGTTTAGCGACCTTGTTCACATGTCCCGACTATATAAAGCAGTGCTGATTACGAATATCAGTAAGATTTTTCGGCGCTAAAATAGTATCGCTATAATTATTTTAGCTGGGTATGTAAAATTTGAAAGCGGTTGCTTGGACGCATCTGAACGATAAGCTACGGATAAGTTCTAGAAGAAAGCGATCTGCCGCTGCCTTCGAAACGCTTGAATACATCGGTATCATATGTACTGTCCGTGATACTTGCCTAAGATGAAACAATGTAATCTGCAAGAAATAATTAAGCGTCTTCGATAATTGCTGGTGTTCACTGGCATAATCGTGACGCAGGTATCTGTAACAGACTCCCCGGCGGCGACCTGAAAGTAGACAAATGAGTGAACATGCACAAAATCCGTTGATTGGGCCATGCATTGCGGGGACAATTTCATCGAGTTACGAAATCAGTTTGGCATAACATTGTAAATTAAAAATGACATCACTGCAAGAGTGACCGAACTCCGCGCTTTAACTCAAGGGATGACTAGCGCTGACTAGTAAACTATGTCCACCAGCGAGACCGTCTTTATCGAAGTTCGGAATACGTAATGGCTACTCGCTCTCAGAAGTACATTTCAAAAGCATGTTTACTAGCGGTCTAGCTACAGGCTGTAATGTTTGATTGATGTTGCATGTTTCTGGAGTTGTAATTAAAGCTTGAATTTATACAAGGTAGCGAAATGTGCAACGACGCTGTATTACTCGTTCACAAAATTTGATTGAATGCAAATTTCGTTCAAGTTGTAGATACCTCATCCGGGTGTTGCAATGCTTTTTTACTGATAGCGTATATTCGATGACGATGTGGTTCATTATAATCACGTTTAATCTGCGCAGCAAACACTCATTGAAAACAACAGTACCGTTCCAACAAACTTGGTATTAAACCATCTCGTTTAAAAAGCAGTATAAAAATAAAAGCACAGAGAAATCAGGCTTTAGAGTGTTTCTGGTAAAAATCATCAGCTAGACGCCTCGCCAGGATCCGTAGAGAAGATTTCGAATCTGAGGGACCGGGATTGCTGTCTGGTTCGCCAAGTCCTCTAGTAACCAACGCGGACCAAAAGTCAGCGGTTCTCTTCCAATATGCAGCACCACTCTCCAGAGACTGAGGGATGGGAGCTTCTTCGACAATTTCTAAGATTAGATAGGATAAAATATTTTAAAGACATCAAATCCATAAAAATAGACAAACAAAAGATCGACAAGTTGGTTCGATACAAGGCTATAAATAAATATTGAATTGAATAATTATTGACAGCCGATTAATGAACACATTGTCAGATTACCCGCAAATAAAAAGGACAAACGAAGGAAAACGGCGCGAGTCTCGCATAATAGTTCTATTACGACGCGAACATTATGTAAGCAAGTATGGAAGCACATTTGTCTAAATGGAGGATAGCAGGATAGTCTGCGAGAAATTCTTCGGCGCAGTTTAGCAACAGTTACTTGTTTACATAACGCCAGTTTAACACATACGATGCCAAAGAAGGTGACTTGACCGAACTGGTACGAACACCAGAATAAGCCCGTACAAATACACTACCGAGCTACTTTATTCATAACAGGTGCAATGGAGGCAAGAGTCGGGTTGGCATCTTATCCCTTTCAAAATACTCGATTGGAGGACAAAAACCGCGCATAACTACATAGCACATAGAATGAATATACGTCAACTCTTAAACCATCACCAACCTTTGAAAACGCAAGCCGTGAGTCAGTTGAATCACCTCGGTATTATATTACGAGGTTGACCAGACTCGCCGTTTCAACCGTAATGTTGTCTACTAGATGAAAAGTAGGAATAACATCGGGGACAAGACCTGTTCGAGCAACGGGCTGAGAGTGTGAACGACGTGTAATCCATGCGTGACGATCGATGATATTGCATACAGAACAAGATCTTGGTGTAGAATTACAAGCCAGAAAAATTCTATTCGGTAAACTAGTGAGTTTCGTTGATATCTCATGTGCGACGATGATTCAACACATTGCTACATCAGAATGATTGTTTACGCACCATGGAAGGCTTATAGCGAGCTCGAAAATACGACAACAGCAGACTTACAAGATGAAAATAATCAGACAACACCAGTGTGAGGCTCTAGACCTACGATGAAAATACTATCGATGCAAGTCTAAACGCGAATAGGATGCTCGACTTTTAATTGGACGGCCCACTGTCGCAATTTTGGGAAACGAGCTTAACTTGGAACCCTACCACAACCATGGGTAAAATGGAATACACTCGTTAAGAAACTACTTCGACAGCCTAGCATTCTTTCAATTGAGTGGAATCATATCATCTGTACGTTCGCGTGCGAAAGAAACCGAAGAAAAAGCAGTCCCAGTCAAGAAATATAACAAATAATCAGAAAATAGCTTCACGAGGATGGTAGAAAGCGTATTTACGGAGCTTCTTCTACAGATAGGGATTATATTTGACTGGGACATGGGGTTGAGGTTTTTTGATGAAGATTATACTTGTACAGCGAGTGTAAGCATGGGTTGTGAATTAGAGTTAAACAATCTCATCAAATACAATTGACCCACCATCGTCAGACGACTCACTGTCGTCGCTATCGCCATCTGGATCAACTTCCATACACGTGTCTGAGTCATCACCGGACGCATCTTGATCCTCATCCGTATCCTCCTCATCGTCATCAGAATCACTTCCAAACCATTCCTGAAAGCGTCATAAAGCGTGTACGCGAAGTTGCTTGGAATAAAATATATAGAGAGTAACAGAAGTACTCTTTAATTTTCTAGTCTTGCTCCAAATCACGGGACCTAAACCACTCGGTAGGCACCGGAAAAGTATCAATCGACAGGATTGAAACCATTCAAGCGCTTTGTCCTGGACATTCTTGATCGACATCGACGAAGGAGGCCAACAACAACAAATGTTTGTGTGCGAAATCGGATACAGAGACGTTTCTGTTCTGTGCCATCGAGATGTAAGAGGATATAACGTTTTCTTCGATTTATATGCCATTATTCTGCTGTGTTAATATAACAACAAATTATAAGCATAATTCAAAGGCAAATCTAAACGATGCACTATTTTCAATGAGGTCAATTCATTGCTATCGTTACCAATGTACCGAGCTATACATTCCCCTGACTTGCTAGAGGAAATCAGTGATAAACATTCACGCTTCATATATGGAATGTGTCTAAGATAGCGGGCGCGACGTCAGTTAATAGCCGCCTAAACTTGATGCCTGACCTCGTATGTGCCAGTGTTGTGTTCTTCCCAAAATGAGTAATACTGAGCATACAATCAAGGCAGAAAACCACGAAACATCGAAAAGTTGCTCGAAATGGGACACATTGGCTTATGTATAGTAGCACTGTTTTTACTGCAGTGGACTAGATTCTATTGTTTAAACTTTGAAGGCACTCAAGCTTGACAAACACTAGTCCGGCTTTAGCAAATCTGAACACGATTTTCTTATATATTATCGCCCAACCGACAACCAAACTTTCTTTCATTCGATCGATGCGACGTTGAATAGCGCAGTGTGGCAGCTCTCTTGACCAGTCCCGAAGCAGTACCTCACATTTATCTAGATGCTAACATTGTATAAGGTCTAAAGCCTACTGGCTGAATACGGGGTCATCGGTATAATTCAGATCCATAACACGTCCAGCTGAAAGAAGCTCAAAATCACCCGAAGAAAAACAACTTGGAGCGCCCTGCAGGACATGCTCAATGGGGAAGTAAAAAAAGAACGGGAATATTTGTGAGCCTAGTCTAACATCGATAGTGGGGGTAAATGACGGTGAAAGACTGTAATACGCCATAATCCTCTCGATAGGGCGAGTAAATAACTCTTTCAAATGGTGACGTACTTCATTCGGATTCTATCGTGAAGTAAGCAGACCTCTAAACCGCATTGAAAGCCGCTTGGATATCAAAGAACAACACTATAGTGACCCGCCTGTACATGTGCGGGTGTATTCGCAACTGATATATGATCTGAGATACACATTCATGTCACGGTCAAAATCCAGCTTGCGTTTCGTGCGAACTATACTCTCGGATGGAACTCAGACTAAGAACGATGGAAACCAGTGGCGTAGCTACCACTGTGATAAAGGATATAACGCGATAGTCATTACATTTGTACCATGCTCTTTCCTTATGGAATGACATAATAAATAGTTAACCACAGCACGCAGGTTTCTTTTCGTCTGCCAAAACTTTTGAATATAAGTCGAGTAATTATGCAAGAACGGTTTGCCTCTTTCCTAACAAAATACCGGGCTGAGGTCAGACCAAGCAACTGGTCCCGCTTGAGAGATTGGAATTCTCTCTATACATCTTCAACACTAGACTGGGCGAACTTTACTGGCCTTTGTGACCCACAGCAGCACACGTCTAAGAGTACAGACTAAACTTTCGATTGAAATGCACACTCCACCGTCCTAAACGCCTACGAAGGTATTGAGCAACACATTTTACGTAAATTAGCAATAAATAGGCACAAGCAAGGTCGCTGTCGTGGGAAATGCTATCACAAACACAATCATAAGAATTCGAAACCATTCCGAGATAACTTCCGTACAACCAATCACGATATTCAAAACTGAATCACAGATGGATTACGGGACAAGTATTTGAACGCTTGTATAATTAAAATCAACAAAGCGATCAGTGCATAATGTTACTGAAAACATCTACGAACATTCTAACCCAATGTTCGATAAATTCGAAAGACATTCAAGAGAACCCGGGTGTATTCCGATGGATGAACTGAAATGCTGACAAAAATGTGTTAAAATCTTTCGAAGTATCATCCTCACAGATTATCTGCTGGGAAGCAGTCTCTTGTTTGAAAAAATCGAAGGTGGTACCAAATCCAGGTATCCCATTGTGCGTCTTTGGTTCTATAAAGTCGGCATAATGGAACGCATGCGGAAAAGTTTATATGTTCATACACGCGAACGAAATAGGTCGGGCAACAATTATGTACAAAATAGGAAGCTCGGGGTAAGGTAAACGGCAGCGCAGTCAAAAAGAATGCTCGTAGGTCGAGATATAAACTCAAAAAATTGCTAACGCAAAACGAACCCAAATTCATCTTCAATCGTAAATTTCAGTTGCGGACCCCTAAATCATTCATTATGGAAGCCCGATCTAAGGTTGGCTTCGCGTAAAAGGCAAGTGGACTGAAACCAGTTTGAAAACAGCAAAACACGATTCACCATAACCTACTTTAAAGTCAACTTTCGGTGGAGAACCTTAGCCCTGTTCTAAATAATCCAGGGTTCAAAATATTTCAACAAAGCAATCATCGTCCCGATTGACGAAACTCCAAATATAACTCACTTGTTCTGCTTGGGTCCCGGGATAAATGCACTCCCATGAGCAGGGTTTGTTCAAATCTAAACAATGAAAGTCGTCGAGTGTTATTTTTCTATCGCCAACTTCAAAAAGACCACCATACAGATATAACATAGACCCGAGCAGCGCCAAGGCTGCATGTGAGCGTGGATGCGGAGAAACCGAGTGGAGAGGCACAGGAGCAACGACGTTTGGCGAACCGAGTTCCGAGATGCGACACGCGGAAGAGAACGCATTGGCATAAGGCTCGCCTGAAAGTAAACACAGAACGCTAAAACAGATCGGCATAGGAACTTCGAGAAAATATGCATAAAGATTGTGGACAGGGCTCCTGAACTGGTTGTGCTTGGTCGATGTCAGCAATGGGTGTGCACGATGATCTGAGGCTCCACAGCGTTTCACCCAATTCTACATTACAATTCCAGAGAAGCAATTTCTTCCACAGCGCTCATTGCGACACACATACACACACACACACACACATATATATATATATATATATTTATATATATATATATATATATATATATATATAAACTGAAAAAAGGCAGTAAATGGATCAGGAATATTCTAAAAACGCGTGATAATTGAATTCGAAAAAGACAAGCACGCATCAATGACGAAGCAGTTATGAAGACGGTTAAAAAAGAACAAGTTCTTATAGTACATAATTCATATCGCGTGGCAAAAAATTACACCAGAAATCTAGTTTAGCAGCAAAGCTCAGGCACATCTATTAGAAAAGAACCGCACATCCATTACTCAAATCTCCAAGTATAACTTGGATAAAAGAAACGAAAACTAGTAAAGAAAAAACAGGAGACAACTGAATGGGACTTTACCTTTGCCACCGATTGGCGAACAAGGTATCAATAGATGGCAAACTTATTTAGGAATACAAAAAATAACAACAATGTTCAAACGAAGACGGACCTGCGATAGGTGGTTTGAGCGGTTTGGCGTTCATTTCATCATTACCGGTTGTGAAACGGAAGACGTGCCATTTTCCTTTGTCCAGTTCAAAAGTGAATAGATCGTTGTGAAATTGTCCGACTACAGATTCATCACTTTCCGTATCACAAACACCACCGAAAACCAGTGCTCGATTAGCAGAGAACAGCACACAAGATAAGCCACTACGAGGAGGTTTGGGAGGGTTGCCCGAAGTTCTCAAGCAACGACTTTTCACAGTTGAAGTGTTTTCTGCGAGGAAGGGTGCAAACATACTTGAAGTTGAAAATGGGACGAAGGTGCACGTCAAAAAGAGGACAGTGAATTATTAATCCAAAACAGCTGGACTTTGAAGTTACTGTTTTAACAAATTCGTACAAAGGACCATGGCATAGAAAATCACGTTTATTGCCATCCCTGTACATAGGTTAGGTAATGCAACACATTCAAAGCTTCTACACCGTAGATGAGCCTGATCACGAATTCAGAAAACAAATCGAAATATTATTAATCTGCAAGGACAGCAGTTCAGCATATTTATTACTTACTTGCGAAGGTCAGCTGGAAATAATCCGAAAGCGCAACACCACGTTCGACGTCCCGAGTAGCACGCTCTTTTCGGTAACCACCAAATACGTGGACTGTTTTTAAATCACTACTGGGTAGAAACAAACAACTCGATCTAGGAGACGGCACGTCACCGTCAATGCTCATTTGGGTCCAACACAAAGAAGTAAGGTCAAAGCTCCATAAGTCGTTATAGTACACCGTCTGACTAGGAGAAGTTTTTGAACAATGAAACGGGTACCAACCTTCCAGTATCACTGAAACCTCCAAATAGAAGTAACGAATTCTTCCACGCAATCATTTTATGGCCACTTCTGGCACAAGGTCCTGAAGTACCCTCGTACCTTGGTGAAGTTCGATTAAAGTTCAACTTACTGTATATGTTCCCATTTACGTGTCCGCACGCGCAACAACCAAAGATCTTTGTAATGATAAAATCGCACTTGACTAGGAGAAACGTATTCTCCACCAAAGATCCAAATACTAGCCGGAACGTTAGACGATTTCACATAGACAGCCTGAAACAACAATTACATTGAAAAAAATACCTGATGGCTAGAACGCGGTGGAGGAGTGTTAGGAGACTGTATATGGTGCCATTGTTTCTCTTTACAATCGAAAATGAACAAATCCGAATACATAGTGACCTGGGAAATGTCAACCGGATCTCTTACTTTCTTTCCATCAAAATATTCCCCACCAAATAATACTAATTCATTTGAATCTTGTGTGGACGTTAGTGAGAAATGTGACCTGTTTTGGTTAGGAGAATGAAGCAAAAACCTCGGAGATGGTGGTCCACATGGTGTACTAACAACGGATACAATATTACTTTGTTTGATACGAAACTCCTCAATCAATTTCTCAATCACAGGTTCTCCAGCCTCTTTTTCCATTTTAATCATTTTCTTCTCGATTTTGTGTTGCGTCTTTTGCAAAGTTTTTTCAATGCCTCTACCTTTTTTTGATTTATTCTTTTTCCCCATGGAGGTTGAGTTTCAAAATGCGTGTGTGACTGAAAATTAAAAACAGACGGTGAACTTCATTCGGAAAAAACAAAAAAACAAGGGGTTCATCACAGCTCCCACATCACGCAACACACGGCTAGATATGCATTAGAAGGCTATAGAAGAGTCTTTACTAAACAAGGCTGTACCGATATCACCGAACTAGTAACTTGAAGAACTATAGGCGTTCCGTAGACGAACTATAGTGGGATTCCTAGATATTCAGATGGAATTCTATTGAATCAATCGTAAAATTATGTAGAAATGTCAGTTGAAACACGGAATGTCAAACCTCAGACCCGGTTCCAGCGTATGGAAAATTGTGATCAATGTTTCTTACTTTTAGCGGAGTGCGGTAGGACCGCAGCATCATTTCTTTGGAAGTTCACAACAAAAAAGTAACCGGTCGGTAGTTTGGACTCAACAGCAGCAACGTCGGAACCATCGGTTTCAATTAGTAAGGATTCATTATAGGTAATCTTAATCACCATGACGTTTCCAAGTTCAATCTTTAGAGTATCAAAGGTTATTCTGGCTATATATGACAAAGGAACTGCCTTCATCTTGTAGAGGAATAATGACATCCAGTGCGAATAATTACGTTGGAAGGCAATTGGCGAATAGGTTCCATTCGTTCTAGATCAGGTCATATGATACCGTTCGAAACAATATAACCCGGAAAGCAAATCTCAGTTTATCAGGTGATGCTCTTTTTATAATCAAGCATGAATCAACAAATCTGTGGCATTTTACAAAAAAATTCCAGGTTCACGTGGTGTTCATCGTGGGCGTTGCCGCTTAGCGTTACGTTGTTTATGTATTTTTCAGGTTTTCATGTTGTATGATACTGTCGACAGTGAGCTGAAAACACGCCACGCCGTTAGTGACACCAAATGGTAAGCGATGGGACTGAAACAGACCACTACCATCTTCGAATGCAGTTTAATACCGACCTGTAATTCGATGATAGACAGCTAAAAGATTCAAAGTATATAATAATTCATAGTCTCGAAGTTCTTGATTTTTTTGTCCAAACGTGGTAATAGGTATCAATCTAAATAAGTGAACTGATCGATGGTCTGACTGTAGTCGACGACTATGCGCGGTTTGAGATTAGAGTTCTTCGTAACGAATACTTGATCCCACGAAATGGATTTCAAACGCTCAATAATACCTTCTTGTAACCAACGGTCGACCTCTGCGCATTTGAATTTTCACCGGATGATACCGCTTTGATTTCGTTGCAATCGGCTTCTAATCTCGAGATAGGTTGGTAGAGAATCCATAGTTTCGGAAACAAGGCCTCATAGAGCTAGGTTATTACAATTCGCACCAAATGGATTTTCAACTTCAACACGTAGGCCAAGGAAAGCATGTCCAAGTGAAATATGTCCAAATATTGGGAAGTAGAAAACCAGTTTGAATTTACCATAGGAACCTTTCCGGTATTTGATAAAAACACAACACTAACCAGTAGTTTAATAATAAAGTAATGTTGACGCCACCGTGACCACTGATTTAGTTGGGTATGAGCCATGATTGCTGTTTGCTTGTAGTAGTGCACGGATGTGCAATCGTGCAGCATTTCTGTGCTGTGCGGCTAACATCGTGCTAATTTGATTGGCCACCGGTGGTGAGCTGCATCCTGAAACAGGTAGGAGTCTCACTACTATTTCTCGTTCTTTTTTCTTCCTCATATCTGTCTAGGCCTGGGCAACATGGCAGTATCTTAGCCCACGTGCAGTCTATGACTGTGCCTTGATCAGGCTTGTGCTTTCACACACCATACATACATACTTTATAGTATACGCTCATTACTATACACATCGATCAATTGCACCCGCATGAACGCTTGTTCCAGTATGCTCGGGGTTATCCTTCAGGAACACCCTTACCTTCTTGGCTGACGACATCGGGTCCTGTTTTCTTGCACCGATGCTACCAGTCCTGTAAATACCAACAATTGGCGGAATAAGTAGAAATTTTGAAGAGCAACCCACGCTATGCACACATCATCATGCTTATCAAGATGGCAAAAGCGAAACTGCGTCACTACATCGTCTATCCTCTAAGTCAGAAATACAACGCTGCTTCCTCCTACATGCAGTCTATGACTGCGTGGCACTTTGCCTTGATCAGGCTTGTGCTTCCATACAATCATACATACATAGTCTGATAATCAAGTACTAACCGAATATATTGATCAATCGCATATCCAGTAAGCTGGTCTTAATCTAAAAAAATCGTTGTATGTGCACTCACTGAACAGTCCTCGTGTTATTATCAAATTTCAGAACAACGAATTCACCCGTATAATTTGAGAAACCGAGAAGTTGTATTTATCTCATCCAGCATGAAATATATCCTCTTAATTCAAAATCAAAGCGAACGACATGATTGCTGTTTACTTGCTATATAACTGACTAACATATTAGTATTTACGTTTAATCTATTGTGTAATCATTTTTAGATTCGTAAAGTGTTGCTTACTACAATGAAACCCGACTTCCTCTGCTCAAATGGGATCATGCATAGAACGTTACATACTGCATACTTAAGATCGGGTGTACAACAGTCGTACGTAGTACGTATTATGACGAAACCCAGTCGATCCACATGGAAGCAGTCCACTGGCTCTGTTTTGACGCTGGTTGCCCTTCCGCTCATAATTCATGGTAAGACTCGTGGTGCTTGTATTGAAAGAAAAGGTAATGCTGCCTGGGTTACGAACGTCGTTACACATTTCAAGAGTGGTACTTTAACGCTGATCATGGAGCACATGATTCGTAGATCTTGATACAGGCAGGAAGAAAGAGCCGGGTGGACGATCACATGATACACCGCGATGAAGAAGCGAAGAGAAGGTGCAAGAGAAGGCATGGTATGAAAGCACAAGTCTGATCTAGGCAAAGTGCCGCACAGTCGGAAACTGCACGTGGGCTAAGATACTGTCAGGTTGCCCAGGCCTAGACAGATATGAGGAAGAAAAAATAACAGGAAATGGTAGTGAGACTCCAGGCTGTTTCAGCATGCAGCCCACTACCGGTGGCCAATCAATTTAGCACGATGTTAGCCGCACAGCACAGAAATGCTGCACGTTTGCACACCAGTGCACGAGAGAAGGTGAGAGTGTGTGGCTCGACACATTGGCAATGAAACGACATCAATAGAAAGAATGCATCATCTCTATTATTCCTTGACATTTTCCCATCGTTCAAAAACTATATTGAAAATAAATTTCAAAAAATGACGTGTGTAATGAGTGGATGGTACATTTTATTAAATCTTCAGTTACCACGGCTTCTACGTCACTCTCTTGTGAAACATGTGGCTTCTGTTACGTTAATATCCAGCCTCTGACAACCAAGTCCAGCTTCTGGCCTGCACGAGTGGCTCCCCGAGCCCGGCGGAACTGCTTCTAAAAACAGGAGAAGGGGCGACGGTGAGTTACTGGCGCCTAAAAATCAGTTTGCTTCGGGCAAATGTAGCTCGTTAGCCTGGGAGAGCATTTCATCTAAGTGAAGGAAAACCCTGATCTTAAACCTCCGCTGTTTTGCGGGATACCCGATCGCGGGAACGGCTTCGGAGAAAACACTGGGGAAAAATATGAAACAGAGTCTGGCAGACGGTTAGTTGGTGCACACCACCTCTTTCTGGCAACTCCCTGATGCCTTGCAGGTCGCACTTGGTTGTGCAAAGGTTAGAGAAGAAGACTCGAACAAACGCCAAGTGGTGCTGGGGATGCCGCTTTGTACCAAATTCCCAAGAATCTTCATTGAAGCCGACTCATCCTCCAGGAGGAGATAGTCGCACAAAAGTAAAAGTAATATCCAGTATAATGGTGTTACATACAGCCGCGTCAGGTCATCCGTGCTCCCTGGTTTTTGCACGAATGTCTTTCTTGGCCATTATTTCTTGGGCCTGCGTGACAAAATTGAAACTTTATTTGATTGCGCTCCTTTGTTTTCGAAGCTCGCTCCAGACTGTAAACCGATCGGTACAAAATATCGACGGCATACCTTAGATGATGGAGCCTTTATCGCTAGTAAAATTACACAACTATACTATTATGATGTCATCGAACCGTCGAGCTCGCGCCGGAGAAACCCAGTCCTAATAACGAAAAGCTTTACTCACAAGAAACGTATGGTGATCGGGAATAATCACACTATTATCCGTTTACGTACCTTGATACCTATCCATTACCACAACGGAATAGAATGGTTTAGGAAATAGCTCGCTACGGGGTATATAGCATGTTAGATCGCAGAAGCGCGTATCATCAGGTCTAAGCTTGTGAAGCTGGTGGTCGCGTATATCAAACTTTTGTATACCTTTTGGTGTCCCGAATGGAGTCGCATGCTTTAACGCACCTTCGATCAGATTTTGCAACTATAGAATCTTAAGAATGCCTATAAATACATTGGCAATGTTATGGTGTGTGGAAGTTCGCAGCGCACATGTGGCCAGGATTAGGAAGCGTTTGTAAGTGCAGCAAAAAGATAAGACGAAACCGCCTCACGTGAAATAAACATTCTCGGCTATCATATATCTAAAAGAATCATAAGGCCGGATCTTGAGCAAATGCAACTTATTCGTCCCCGCAAACCTCCAACAGAAATAAAAGCCCAACAACGTGTTGTTAGTATATTCGCATGTTGTTCACAAGGGATTACAAGTTTCTCACACAAGATCAGTAATCTGGTCTAAAACGAAACATTCCTTATGCCATTATCATATAGATAATCAGGTAAAACATCTAATTTAAGATCCTGTCACTCGACTTAGGTCTACACTGCGAATTCCTATGAATCATCATAATCGCTGATGTGAAGCATGTGATATTAGAAATGAAGTTTCTTACCAAATTCGGTTTATTCGTCGAACTTCGCAACCAATGCTTCTTAGATGAAACTACTACTCCATTTACTACAGGTAAAGCTACGTCGATCAATTCGATCGTTATTCGAACTGACATGTCTAAAAACCGATTCGCCGTCCTAATAAGATATTATCCTAAGCTGACAGTTTGCCAAAATTTCGGCGACTGTCAAACATGGTGTAGTCCATTACATTGTCAGCAAAAGCCCTGATTGTTCTTCCGACCGGATAAACTAAAAATCGCCAAAATCGAGTTTCAACACTGACTGAAAGTAGACATCATCCATCCACCTAGCAGCTCCTGATCTTCAGTTCTTGGTATGGATGATAAAAGCGTTTGGAGACCAGCGAATATGCGGCGATTATCGTGCGCCTAACCGCGTAACTGTTTCGGATAAGTATCATATACCACATCCATATGTTTTCGGTTTGACGTCACATTGAAAATCAGTTTTGACGACACTAGATCTGGTGTGGCTATCTCCAAATCTCTTTTGTCGAAGACGACATTCCCAAGACAGTCATCACAACCACATTCGACCTGTTTGAATGTTTACGGATGTGAGTTGGCTTAAGGAATGCGTACAAACGTTCCAATGTTTGTTCGACGAAGTCCTGCGTAGACTACCTTTAGTCTACGCCTATATTGTGTGATGTGAAAGCACAAGCCTGATCCAGGAAAAGTGCCGCAAAGTCAGACTGTGGAGGACACTCTCATTGCCAGCAGCTTAGACGATGAGCACATCGAACAATTGCACCAAATTTTCTGTCGGTTTAAGCAGTGCGGTATCGTAACAAACCCTAGCAAATGCCAATTTGGCGCCTCCACTTTGAAAATATTGAGTTTTGTGGTCGACCATCAAAGAATACGCACGGAGAAGGTTACTGATATCTAAGAATACTCAAAGCTAGACTCGATCGAAAAATTGCGTCAATTTTTGGATCAAGTCAAGCCGTTTTATTTAAAACTGTGCTAAAATTCATCATGGTGATAACCAAACGTTGTCAACGAATCTTGTACATGACACTTAGAAATCACTTACTGTTCAAAAAATTCTTTGAGAACCAATGAAGTATCACAATCACCAATTAACAGTAATTACAAGCCCGGTCGGATTCTCAAAACTTGATAGTTATGGAACCTAAGCACACTTTAAAACTGAATGCCGCGAGGTTGCAATTGATATTTATAGGCAATTTCTCTTCAGCCTGTTCATAATGCAGAAGACTGTGGTATGGTTAAGCTCAATTTCCGTCAGTGCCCTACGGCTTGTAGGTGCATGTCGCAGCGCCATGAGATTTGCCGCATAGAGAAGGTTACTGATATCTAAGAATACTCAAAGCCAGACTCGATCGAAAAATTGCGTCAATTTTTGGATCAAATCAAGCCGTTTTATTTAAAACTGTGCTAAAATTCATCATGGTGATAACCAAACGTTGTCAACGAATCTTGTACAGGACACTTAGAAATCACTTACTGTTCAAAAAATTCTTCAAGAACCAATGTGGTATCACAACCACCAATTAACAGTAATTACAAGCCCGGTCGGATTCTCAAAACTTGATAGTTATGGAACCTAAGCACACTTTAAAACTGAATGCCGCGAGGTTGCAATTGATATTTATAGGCAATTTCTCTTCAGCCTGTTCATAATGCAGAAGACTGTGGTATGGTTAAGCTCAATTTCCTCAGGCTTGCATGCCAGCGCCATGAGATTTGCCGCATAGAGAAACAACAAAAATTCGCTCAGCAATTTCCGGAGCAAAATGACAACAGCTTTGATAAATTTCTGACAATTTTCTAACTCATGAGAGACTTCACAAATGAAACATCCCATACTAGGCTTCACATTGTTTGAAGTGATGGACGCTCTTCTGTAGCATACCACCGAAAACAAATATGGACGCTCGATGGCTCTTTAGCCACATACTGTTCTGCAAACTGAACTGAAATCCACTAAGGTGAGGAAAACGTTTTTTTTATCATTGGATTATTAAAGACCATTCCTTGCATTTGGTATACCCGCGTCGATGAATTAGGTGTGTGTTTTAACCGGTGTTTTAGGCAGATGCCCAAAGCTGCTTCTACTGACACAAGAACGCCGTGACACAAATGGTGTATTGAACTATTGAAGTGATCAAAGCTTGCGTTACGATCATCCATGCTTAGTTCATTCGATGCATCAGCTTATTGACGTTGCAAGACGACTGGTAAGCAATTAACTTTGCTTCCCTTAACACCTGTTTGAATAACGAGCGCGTAGCAACATGGGACAATCTTTACGTGTACTCAAGGGTGCTACTTGCTCCTTATAATAGTCAATATTTTTATTGTGGTAATAAAAGCTGATAGCTTGTAAGAAACCACTGGGTGGTGTGTACTGAGGGTCGCATAAAGCGTGCTAAAAAGCATACATGATGAGAGAAAAACGGAGGCAAATAGGCCTTATAGCGGGCCATGTTCGCGTATAGCATACACCTTGATTGGAAATTTGTGGCTTTTTATAGGGAGAAGTGTCAGCCCAAGACACATTCCAACCACGTCCTCCAGTGCATGACGGACTTGCGGACGGTTACTTTGGCGTGAGCAACGTTGACGCTCGTAAGCTGGGGAGTAAAGACTGGAAAAAGTGTTAGTCGTTTATGGCTATGTGAGTGGTATGTAGTATAATGGGGTAGATCGGAATGGCGAAAGATAAACAAAAGTCACGTGAAAGTTGATTGCCATAGATGTTTGTCTAGGCGTTGCTTAAACGAAGACAGTGACTCAGCACATACCACCTCCGGCGGAAGAGCGTTCCAGACACGGCATATGCGAAGGGGTAGGAAATACCTTCGACTGTTCAATCGGCTATTCTGATGAGCAATCTTGAGATTGTGCCCACGATGATTACGTCGATTGTATGGAGGCATCAGGGACTTGCAAGAGTGCTGAATCTCTGTGAGAATGCGAAAGGTCAAAAGGAAATCTCCGCGGAGGAGTCGGTAGCGGATTGAGAAGAGGCCGATATACTGCAGCCGTTGATAAGCTTTGTGGCTCGCCATTGTGGCTGTTCGAGGGCGTTCATGTCTTGTTGGTGCCACGGATGCCACGCACTGACTGCATATTCGAGCGGGGGGCGGATATAAGCGGACAGTAGCTGTGGGAAGAGTCGTCGGTCAAAGAGTCTGAAAAGTCGCCTCAGAAGACCAACACTGTGGTTTGCGGTTCTTGCAGCCTTGTCGCACTGGCTCTAGCAACCCAAGTCTTGCTGTACGATGACACCGAGGTCGCTTACCTGGTCCACATGGTGAAAAAGCTCGTCCCCCTAGTGATATACGACGCCAAACCTTGAGGTCATCCGCGAAGAGTGAAAATGAGCTTGATAAGATCAAGCTGATATCATTGATGAATATAAGGAAAAGAGTGGGTCCGAGTACGGATCCTTGCGGAACTCCACTTGTTACCGGGAAACAGTCTGAATTGGCGTCTTTGACGCGCACACACGATGTGCAATCTTGCAGAAATCGGCTGATCCACGTCAACAAGGGGTCATCGATTCCGTAGTGGCGTAGCTTTTGAATGAGAATAAAGTGATCAACTCGCGCTACCACCACGCTATCAGCTTCCGAGGAAACCTGAAAGGTACGACAAATTTGATCCCATTGCGAAAAGTCTTCGGATAGACGATGCATCAGCTTATTGACGTTGCGAGACGACTGGTAAGCAATTAACTTTGCTTCCCTCAACACCTGTTTGAATAATGAGCGTGTAACAACATGGGGCAATCTTTACATGTACTCAAGGGTGCTACTTGCTCCTTATAAATTTCGTCATGCGGCAACGCCATGAAAACGTCAACAGCATTACCTCGGAAATAATATAAATAAATGAGTAATTATATTCTTGGAAATTCAAGGCATGCTAATCATGATCAATAATTACCAAAGTATTTGCACAATCAAATTGTAGTGTGTACAATTGCAAATACATTTTCAAGGTCACTTCTGCAGCGGAATTTTACGTTCAATAAAATGAAGGTTCAGTTGGCACAGGACTGTAAATTGTCGATAACCCAATCAAGCGTCTAGAATTTCTGTCGGTGGAAAGCTTCAAAGAAGCGCCCAACACTGTCAAAGTTGTTTCATTCTTCTTTGGTATCCTCGTCGTATGCGATGATACGTCAGGTGTTTTCCAGGCCGTCCATCTGGCCCACTATTTGTAGCTGCGACTGAGAAAAACGGAAAGGGGTTCTCTTCACCAAGCTATGAAAACATGACATTTAAAACGAGGAATTATATAACAGGATTTTTTAAATAATGGTGAATACCGTATAAATTTAAATTGAACAAAAAATGGCCAATTCTCTTTACAAGCGACCTGCATATTCATGGGAAAAAGATTAGAAGAAGCTCGTGCCACAAGTTATCCAAACCTTTTTTAAATGCACATACTGATGTGCAAGCGATTAGTTCCTCAAGCAGCTTGTTCCAGAAGCTTACCACTCTTTCACTGAAGAAGTGGTGCCTAAGATTCAGACGGCGGTTTTTTTTCGCGAACTTCAATGTATGTAAACAGTATTAACAAATTGCATACAGATAATCATCATCCATCGCCCTACAGAACCACTGAATTTGCACACACCACTTAAATGTGCTGCTCACAACCCTAACCGGATGACCCCCCAAAAAACAAAGCGCATCGGGCTGCATGTGTACGGTTTGCCAAAAGTCGTTAATTCCTAAAGCGTAGTCTGTCAAGTGTTACGTTTGTTTGTTGAAATTGCATGCAAAATTCGACAAATCGCTGACATCGTATTTGGTAGCGATTATGAATGGAGACAATTGCCCCGGTGTTTGTTAACTTTGTTAGGTTTGCATGTCCAAACCAACAGCGTCATCCTCGTAGACAAAAACCACTGAGTATAAAATCGAGGCGCGTCTAAATGGACTGAAATCCAGTATACAAAAACTGAATCAACTGTTATAAAACGTCATAAAGGCACCATCGTTACCCGACTTAGCGGTTAATGCCAAGGAATATTCTGCTGACGTACCTTCTAAAGAAAAATATGAGCACGATCAGTTCAGTTCAGTTCAGTTTGCACACGACAATAAAAAACATAGCTCAAACAATTGCTATTGAAAAACGATACTTGCGGATTATTTTAGTATACCGCGGTCTGCGGGGCCTTCAAACCGGCCGGGCATACAATTAATTTCTCCAAAGGTAAAATGCATCAAATATTTTCGGATCAACTGAGGTCAAATTTGGACGTGCACTTTAGAACGAAGTACGAGATACCGGGACTTGCAGTGAAGCGTTTGACCCAAAAGCTTTTGCTAGTAAACTGGATTGTATGTCAATCAATTAAGACGGACAAGAAAAACCGTTCAGTCGACAAATTGTAACTCGATGTCGGGACATGTTTATCATTTTTGAAATTTGTGGTGAAATTATTGTAACAGCTGAAAATTCGTGTGTACGAATAAAGTCAATTTCTTCTTTTTCTTCTTCTATAAAGGACAACGTCCTAGCCCCTCAAAGTTAACCTACTCGACAACCTAAATGACCAAGAGCATCAAACGTGTATGTAAAGCTAATAGTAGAAACCTATCCCGAAACGTCAAGTTGAGCTTGCCCAGAATATTAACCGGAATCAAGCGAACTGAGAGTACCGATCCACCGACGCCTTTCGTTGCAGTTCAAACTGAATATCATGAGAGAGTTTCAAAAAAACTTGAGCAATCAGGCTGCAACTGAGCAGACCCTTTGATAACCTTTCATGTTTTGAACACTACAGACTCTATAAAATGTATATATAAAAATGCGCAAAGACTTTCGAACAAATTATCAGCATTAACCGAGATATGATCACACTACTCACCTGACATTATCGCCATTACAGAAACATGGTATAATTTCTAATTGATTGAAACGGAGATATCCATTCCAAATATGAATTTGATAAAGAACGATCGAGAGAGAAATGGTGGAGGTTCTGCTCTTTATTATCATAATCGAATCCAGTGCTGTCCAATGGACAACACAAAATTCACCTTCGAGGATACAATTTGGTGTTCGTTAACGCTGATGTCTGGTGTAATTTGCATGATTGGTGTGATCTACCGGTCTCTTACATCTACGGAATCGTACAACAAACAATTGATCCAAGTGCTTCATCGCTCGACTCGCACTCAGCAAGCAACAATACTTGTTATGGGTGATTTTAACCTGCCTACCTTTTATCTAAAAACGATAACACCTGACAAAAGCTCGAACACCGCATTAGAGAGGTACCAGATTTAGTCCCTTTATCCAACCATGTTCACGAGTGCACTCGGTGAAGAGGATCTGACCGTCCATCCGTCCTGAATTTGATGTAAATATCGGAGGAACAATCTGTCGAAACGATCGGAATCGAGGCTCCGCTCGGTATTGATGACAATTCACTGCTTGTGTTCGACTATGTCTGTAATATTCATCAATCTCTTGTTCTGAATGGGGTGGTTCACCGGGTATATAAATTGGACTTGAGTAAATAGCTCGTGCAGATTTAGCATTGGCAGACGGACCACATAAGCCATGACTTGCAATAGAACAAACCAGACGATTTTCTAAAACTAAAGATAGACGAGAGCTCGCAGATTGTTCCAAAAAGATCCGATCATAAATTTATTTTTATTGTCCGCAGCAGAACTAAAAGTGAATAGCGCTGAAGCAAGCAGCGTGGATGCAGTAAAAAGTCAACAATACGTTCACTTCATAGCTTAAGTTATTCGAGAGGAAAAGGAAACCTAACAATTGATGCTAGTGTCAAAATGGAATGCTAACCTAAGTTAGAATACAAAATCATGAACGCAAAAGCAAAGTCAAACCAGCTATTTTTACCGACGAGAATGGTGAAAACCCTACTGAGACCGCGTTGAAAACCGCAAATGCTCTCGCGATTTGTTACTTTACAGTGCTCCCGCCAATGTCTCGAGTGGAACGTTTTGAGCACTCAGTCGACTAAAGAATCGAAACATTTGGCGAAATTTCAATAAATTTAGAGATTGTCGTAAGTCAATTGCTCAAACCAAATTTGAGAAAATCCACAGAACCGGATGACATTATACCGGAATTGCTCCGGTTCTGTCATCGTCAGCTTTGTGAACCGAATTCTAGCATGTTCAACTATTCGATCCTTAACGGAGTGATATGGAAATATTTGAAGTTCGGCGTAATTACACCTATATTCAAAGGAGGGAGCCGATCTAACACTGCAAATTATCGTCCCGTAGCACTATTACATATTATGGGTAAGGTCATGCAACGTATAGACTCGGAAAGAATGGTTGCACACTATGAATTGCGTAATTTGTTTTCGCCATCGCGGCATGGATTTTAATCACATCGCTCTTATGTAACAAATCTTCTCATAGCGTTAGACGACTGGAAGAAGGAGTTGGATAAAAGTTCTTGCATTCACGTCTGTTACTTAGACATTGCTAAGGATTTTAACAGAGTCAATCACCATTTGCTTCTTTAAAAACTGATACGTCAAGAAATAGGTGAACCACACTTTTCATGGTTGTGCGACTACATGTCAGATCGATACGCCAGAGTGGAAGTAAATGGAATGCTATCCCGAATGTTTTAAACCACCGGTGGAGTCTCACAAAGATCTGTGCTATGCCCGCTCATCTTTCTAATATACATAACGATTCACCCCCTCGCCTCATGTCATCCAAAATGGACCTGTTCGCGGATGATATAGAAATGTGGACGTAAATTACTTATGCAGATGATTTCGAGAAACTGCAAAGGGATTTGGACAACGTGTCAATTAAGGCGGTCGTGAATGATATGACATTCAACATACGGAGAAGAAAGATGCTCTAGCTTCGCAAGAATGTTCCCTTGACATACTGATCGGGAACTGAGAACTTGACATGGAGCTCGTTGGCAAGAGATCTTGGAGTATTGATTAGTGGAAACCTCCAGAATATATTTTGACAGGTTAACAGATTGTTAAGTATCTTTCGAAGAAAAGAAAAAGAAGAGAAATTTCGCGTCGTATCTTCGACGCGATATTAATCTCAATTATAGAATTTTGTCTATCGAAAGACATCCATTAAAACACTTGCTTGATGTGTGTGATTGAAAAGTGACACGCGGACATATCTTAACCCTTTACATCGCAAATTCCAGTACTGATTGTCAAGGCCCTTTTTTCGCCATTCGTGCTATATTTCTTTGGAATTTCCTACCCAAACATGTGGTGGACTCTTCTTGTATGGCGGTATGGTACAAGCTGACCGTTTTCACAATAGATGATAAGAGGTGTTACAGTCTCTTGACAAAGGAATTTAGCCTTGCTTATGCTGATTGTTAGCGCGAAAACTTCGCATGTCTTTAAAACTCAATCCATTAGTTACTTGTGGCATTTTCGGCAGTTAGCTAAGTGGTTAGCACATCCCGTAATTTGGTTTGTGCTTTCGGGTGGTTCATTTCAAAATGCTTGATATCACATCGTGTTCGTAGGTGGATACCTATTGTACTCGTCCTAAAAGTGTGCTAATGCAGCAAAGCAAAGAGAATACTTAGCGGCATAGTAGCCAGAACACACGTTGTTCGATTCCTCGGCGAATTTCACATGCGTCTGAACTGCAACGGTTAAAATAGACTGAATTCTTCACGCCAGAGTTAAAAGAAATGATGAGCTTTAGTAGTCTTTGAGGGCAGCCTATAAGATCAAGTGTTTTGAAAACAACATTCCTGCTAACGAATTAGAATCTTTTTGTCAGATCACCGAAAATAGCACATAATGACAAGCATTAACGTCGCTTTTCTTGAAGTTGTCTTAGTGAGGGTTTCAAGACTACTGTTCATCATCCTCTGTCAGCTTATTCTTGAAGCAGAATTTGCAAAACTTTAGCAAACAATTTGCTTACGGCATTCAGAAGGAAGTTCCCTCTGTAATTATTGCAAGCATCGCGATCAACATTATACTCAAAACGCGTGATGATTTTGGTGACTCACACCTCTTGTGGAACAAAATCCTTCCCCGTGAAGCAATGGAGCAATCGATGCAGTGGTTGCATTAAAGCTGTTCTACAGTATTTACTGAGCACAGATGAAATTCCGTTATCACTAATGAACGTTCTGCTCGCTATGAAGTCGAGTGCTCTGTTGAGCTCATCAAGAATAAGGAGCGTAACAAAGTGTTTAATGGTTGGCAATCGCACAAAGGTTTCAAATGCGTGCGGTAAATCCATGTTGTCCTCAGGATAGAGAGGAGTTATAATAATAATAATAATAATAACAATAATAATAATAATAATAATAATAATAATAATAATAATAATAATAATAATAATAATAATAATAATAATAATAATAATAATATATTCTTGGATATCAAAGGCATGCAATACATGATCAGTTTATCAAAATTTGAACAACAAAAGAAAATAGTAGAGTGCAAGTGACCGAAGTAAGCGGGATTTTTAAACATTTTTTTCCGTTCCATAAGGGAAATTGATATACAGTAGGTAAGAAAAAATATCAATGTCTAATAGAAATAAAATTTCATTTAAATTATGTCAAGATTTACGAATGGCAAGGATGCAAGAAACAAATGTAGAACAGAAATGGAAGGTAATTATGGAAAAAGTGGTGCGAATTGTATTGAAGTTGTCATAAAAATTGATAAATAAATTATATATGAATAAATTCATGTTTTTACGGAAAGTGTGAATAAGAAGATTAAAAAGGGAACATAAATCCATCGGAATTACCTTCCGATCTGCTGAGTTTTGTTGACAATTAGGTTACCAGAAATTGACTTTAATGCTTCAAGATTCAAGAGTCAAGAATTTATGGCATAAAAAAGCTCGCAGCAGTTCAACACCACAGAATATTTGTATACGGACAATAAATATATGGACAAAATAAATTGTGTCAATAGAAAGATAGACTCTTTTGTAATTAGAAAAAAATGTCATGGATTATGTCTGCATGATCGAAAAAATATTCGTTTGTATAAAAATCATGTTCTACAAACAAGATGTAGGGCGAAATTACAACACATAAATATATCCAATTTGTTCCTGAAAAATCAAATGGAGAGGACACTCCATTCCGCTTCTACGGATAATAACACGGGAAGCAGCGGATACCGGTTTAAAGCTATGGCTCGACTGGCGTAGAGCTCAGCGCATAAAACTGCTTCCGATTGTGGGAGAGAATTTCAGGTCTCATTGGACTGCTACCGCCCGCGCTAAATGGGCAGCCCCCAGTTAACAAAATGCCGTCTTGCCACGGTCTGCTATCCTCATTGGGTGCATGGGGGTTATGAATGAACCGACAATCAGACTGTATATTTCCGCATCAGCGAAACGCATTATCAAACACTAACGGTCAGTTCTTAAACTGAGAACTTGGAACGTCCTGTCCATTCTTCCAAGATTACATGACGACGTCTGAAATATTAGAGGCGTAAGAAAATCAGCTGTGATCAACAATAAGATAAAGAGGCTGAATGTCGACGTCGTTGCCCTGCAAAAGACGCAATCACCAGACACTGGTCATTCAGTCAGTCCTCTCCGTGCCGGGTGGCACATGAGACTAAGACAACCCCACGCCAGTGGTTTTGGTCTGCGGCTGCTTCCGTTGCCGTCTACAGCATGAATCCTTGTGCATGTAGTTCGCGTTCCAACGTTCTGCGCCAAGTTTTCTTGGGCCGTCCCCTTATTCGTTTACTTTGCGGAAGCCAGTAAATGGCTACCTTCGTATGCGAACTGGGATTCATCCTGCAGACATGACCAAACCATCTCCACCGTCGTCTTTTGACTACGGTAGATACCACCTACAGAACAGTTTTTCGCAGGATATCTTCATTCTAAATAATGTGTGGCCAAAAAGTCCGTAGAATCCTTTTCAAGCACTCAGTTTGAAATACGTTAATTCTGCGCTCAATGGCAGCGGTCGTCTTCGAGCATTCCGATGCATACAGAAACACACTAAGAACGTTGCTCTTAAAGAAACTGATCTTCGTGGTAATGCTGAGAGCAGAGGATTTACAAATGGAACTCAGCATGCAGAATGCTTGGTTCGCATTCCCGATCCTTCTGCTGACCTTATATTCACATTCACCATTTACAGTCACTTTGCTCCAAAGGTAGACTGTATCTGTAACCTCACTTAGCGGTTGACCGTCCACGAACACTAATGGTTGCTCTGAAACATTCTTCCGTATTACTTCCGATTCGCCAGCGTTAATTTCTGAACCCACAATCTTGCTAATTGCCGGTAGTCGATCGCTTTTGTTCTGGATGTCACTGATTTTGCATGCCGAAAGGGCAACATCATCCACATAGTCCAGGTATTCTAGCTGTTCCACTGGGGTCCATGGAATGTTTGCTGCCCCGCCATCGGTCACCTGTCTCATAATCCAGTCTATTGTTAGGAAGAAGAGTATCGGTGAGAGGATACATCCTTGCCTCACTCTCGTACGAACATCAAACTTCTCAGTGAGTATCCCAATGTTGGCGACTTGGCATTCAAACTTCTCATAAAAGGCTTTTATGAGATTTACTATCTTTAATGGTATAACATATTGAAGGAAAATTTTCCATAACACTGTTCGGTGAATGCTATCAAAGGCCTTCCGGAAGTCGATGTAGGCCACACATAGCTCTGCATTCCATTAATTTGTCTGCCCCAGGATTTGACGGATGACGAAGATTTGTTCAATGCAAGATTTTTCTTTCTTGAACTCGACTTGCTCTGGTCGTAAAATGGATTCAACTGCATTGGAGACACGTCGGAGAATGATGTGGCAGAATACTTTGCTCGTGACTTATAGAATCGTAATACCTCGCCAATTGGTGTAGTATCTCAAGTCATTTTTCTTGGAAAATTTGATCATGGTACCCGAACGCCAAGCGTCCGGTATCTGCTAAGTATCCCATATGTTCTGGAATACGTCTCGCAAAACTTTCGGCGTCTCTTTGGTTTCCGCCTTCAGCAGTTCGGCATACACTCCATCGTCACCTGCTGCCTTCGCATTTTTCAACCTCTGGATAGCAAATCGCACCTCCTAAAAGCTAATGGGGTCTGTGTTGACGTCCAGGTCTGTAGCTGACTCAGGTATATCGACGTTGGTTTGAGGCGGTGGGCGGTTTATGATGAGCTCAAAATGTTCTCGCCATCTGGCTAACTCTTCTTTCGCAGCAGTTATTACTTCTCCACCATGGGTCCTCACTTGCTGATTGCTTGCCTGACTACGATTGCAGAGCTTTCGATTAATCTGATATAACGTTCTGAAATCATTCATTCGGCACGCCTCTTCTTCTTGTTGTGTCAAGTTTTCCACATACCGTCTTTTGTCCTTCCTCGCTGATTTTTAACCGTCTTATCTTTCATTCTATACTCTTCAGTGATGGCATTCCTTTCGTTAGACGGTTTCTTGCTCAGCATGCGTTTCTTTACATCTTTTTTCTCTTCTATGAGTTGCCAGGTTTTCGCCGAGATCAATGAGACTTTGCCCCCTTCTCTCTGTACCCGAGGAGTTTTTCTCCGACGGCTTTTAGTGTGCGGTTGAAAACATCAATCGTCATTGAATCCTTGGACCGGGTGCTGATTTCCTCCCACAGTTTGTTGCTAAAAGCTTTTCTCGTGGCGTCATCGCTCAGCTTGTTCACATTCAACCTTGGGCTGTGCTGAATTCCGATATTTGCCCTTCTCAGTTTCAAACAAATCTTTCCCACAACCGGGAAATGGTCGCTACCAATATCGGCACCACGCATGACCCTCACATCTTGTTATGAGCGCCTCCATTTACCATTTATCATCATGTGATCAATTTGACTTTCTGTTATGCCGTCCGGAGGAAACCAGGTTATTTTATGGATGTTTTTGTGGGAGAATAGGGAGCCTCCAACAACAAGATCGTTCTCTTCGCAGAAGTCAAGTAGCCTCTCCCCATTATCGTTCTGTTGTTCAACACCATGCACTCCCATGGTACGCTCCCTGCCCGTATTTACAGTTCCGGTTCTAGCGTTAAAATTTCCCATTACCACCAGTAGGTCCTGCTTTGGGACGACCATCAAGACTGATTGCATGGCCTCGTAAAACCTGTCTTTCTCCTCTTGGGCTGCATCTTCTGTTTGAGCTTGTTACCACAATCGAGATTTTGCAAAAGCTCGAGTTTAGTCTGGCATATAGGAGTCGCTCGTTTACACACTCCCATTGCATGATCGTACTGCTGGTCTTTCTGCTTGCAAGCAGAGCGAATCCACTACGATGGAGGTTATCTTGCCTTCCTGACCAAATAATAGTCTCACCTCTATCTAGCTTTCGCTGTCCAGAGCCGGTCCATATCACCTCGGACATTCCAAGTATACTCAGATCATACCTGTTGAGCTAATGTATGGCTTGAAACAGCTTTCCAGCTTGATACAGCGTTCGATCGTTCCAGCAACCAAGTCTTATCGTTCTTTTCGGCGCAGGGAGATCGGCCATCGGGCTGGAAACTTCCTTTTGGGTTTCATCTCCATCCGTCATGGGACCTTTTGTAAGGTTCGCGTCACTCCTGTAGTAGAATTTTCGGATCTGTTGTCATCGTTTTCGTAGCAATGTAGGTAGGGTAGGATAGGGTAGCTAGCCCCAAGCATAACCCTCCTCATTTCTCAGACGGGCTTGAGACCGTCCTTGGCGGAGTTCACCAGACACTGTTATGCTGAAATAAAAAGATTACAATTTTTTGAAAGGAAGGGGTTCGGATGAGCCTCGGTTGCAGAAAGTTAGATTTGCCGTACGAAATGACATATTAAAAGCAGCAGAACCGAGCAGCATTCGGAACAAACGGATTTGAACTTTCAATCTGAAGTGCATTACTAGTACCATCACCTTGGTCAACGTTTATGCACCGACGGTCTCAGCGACGCCTGCTGAAAAAAAACGCTTTTTATCATAACCTTACAACAGTCCTCAAAATCGTGCCACAAAAAACTGTGTAGTGGTATCGGGTGATTTCAATGCCAAAGTTGGTGCAGAGTACGAGTATTGTCAAAATTGTCTCCAAAGGTTCAGTGTAGGTAAAACCAATGAAAATAGACAACGCCATTTAAAAATGTGCACACAGTACTGTCTTTGTGTCAGTAATACTTTCTCTCAAACAAAACGACAACATAAAGTCTCTTGGAAACATCCTCGCTCTTAGCATTGGCATCAGCTTGATCTTATTTTTGTTAGGCGCACTAATATGGGAAGCGTACTCCTACACAGATCATATCAAAGCGCAGACAGCGACATTGATCATTCATTGGTCTGTGCAAAACTGAATCTTACTCACACGAGATTAACTGCTAAGCATAGAATAGACGTCACTCACATTTGCGATCATGATCTACCTGCGCGATTTGCAAAAGCCTTCTCAGCCAGTTTAAAAAGAGAACCCAAATCGAATCGGCTTCAGAAAACTGAGAATCGATAAAAGGCTGCTATGCCGAATCGCACTTTCTCGATTCAGTCCGAAAAGAGCTCTTATAGGGTGCCCTCAAAGACTACTCAAGCTCATCATTTCTTTCAACTCTGGCGTGAAGAATTCAGTTTATTTTAACCGTTGCAAGGGTGTGTTCTGGCTACTACGCTGCTTAGTATTCACTTTGCACTGCTGCCTAAGCACACTTTAAGAACGAGTACAATAGGTATCCAACTACGAACACGATGTGATATGAAGCATTTTAAAATGAACCACCCGAGTTACAAACTAAGTTACGGGATGTGCTAACCACTTAGCTAACTGCCGAAAATACCACAAGTAACTAATGGATTGAGTTTTAAAGACATGCGAAGTTTTTGCGCTAACAATCAGCATAAGTAAGGCTAAATTCCTCTGTCAAGAGACTATAACACCTCTTATCATCAATTGTGGAAACGGTCAGCTTGTACCAGTAAATCATTTCACATAACTTGTTCAAACATTACGGATAACGTTTCAGCAGATACGGAGATCGATACCCGAATTTTCGGAGCAGCTGCCATTCTGTCTCCATTGAACAATCTTGTCTTGGGAAACCTCAAGTATTCAATGATTGATAGTTAAATAAGTTAATACTTAACAACGCCACAGGATGATGGTATGAAAGAAAATGTGAAATATATAATAGTATCAAAGAAATAGGAAATATCAAATGTAAGGCTCACGAATGATATTCTTCAGCATATTTAAGTCCAATTTCTCTTTAAACACCGCCATACAAGGAGAGTCCACCACATGTTTGGGTAGGGAATTCCAAAGAAATATAGCACGTATGGCGAAAAAGTGACCTTGACAATCAGTACTGGAACTTAGGATGTAAAGGGATAAGGTATGTCCGCGTGTCACTTTTCAATCACACACATCAAGCAAGTGTTTTAATGAATGTCTTTCGATAGACACAATTCTATAATTGAGATTAATATCGCGTCGTATCCTCGTTTGGGTAAAGTCACATAGACCATACGTCGCAATCTTTGCGAAGACCAATCACTAACTTTGTTGCTCTGTGATAGACTGTATCAAAGAGAGTAATATCTTTTCGCAGTCAAGGAGCCCAAACCTCTACCCCATACTCCATCGTGAGGCGAAGGTTGACGTCCATTATCCTTGGTAACGTTACAGCGATAATCTCCCAAATTCTCTTCGAAAGATACTTAACAATCTGTTAACCTGTCTATATATATTCTGAAGGTGCACCGTGCTCTTGAGGTTTCTACTAATCAATACTCCAAGATCTTTTGCCAACGAGCTCCATGTCAAGTTTTTAGTTCCCAATCAGTATGTCAAGGGAACATTCTTGCAAAGCTAGAGCATCTTACTTTTCCGTATGTTGAATGTCATATCATTTACGACCGCCTAAATTGACACGTTGTCCAAACCCCTTTGCAGTTTCTTAAAATCATCTGCAAAAGTAATTTACGTCCACATTTTCATATCATCCGCGAACAGGTCCATTTTGGATGACATGAGGCGAGGGGGTAAATCGTTATGTATATTGGAAAGATGAGTGGGCATAGCACAGATCCTTGTGAGACTCCACCGGTGGTTTAAAACATTCGGGATAGCATTCCATTTACTTCCACTCTGGCGTATCGATCTGACATGTAGTCGCACAACCATGAAAAGTGTGGTTCACCTATTTCTTGACGTATCAGTTTTTAAAGAAGCAAATGGTGATTGACTCTGTCAAAATCCTTAGGAATGTCTAAGTAACAGACGTGAATGCAAGAACTTTTATCCAACTCCTTCTTCCAGTCGTCTAACGCTATGAGAAGATTCGTTACACAAGAGTGACGAGAATAAAATCCATGCCGCGATGGTGAAAACAAATTACGCAAATCAAAGTGTGCAACCAATTTTTCCGAGTCTATACGTTCCATAACCTTACCAATAATAGGTAATAGTGTGACAAGATGATAATTTGCAGTGTTAGATCGGCTCCCTCCTTTAAAGATAGGTGTCATCACACCAGAACTCCAATCTTACCGTACCACTTCTTTAAGCATCGAATGGTCAAACAGAATGCAAAGCGGTTCACAAAGCTGACGATGGCAGATCCGTTGTGATGCTACCCGCACCTGGAAAGTTTCTTACATTTATTTTGAGCAATTGACTTGACAATCTTTGGATTTATCAAAATGTCGCCCAATGTCTGGATTCCTGAGTCGGCTGAATACACATAACGTTCCACTGAAACGTTTGGCATGAACACTTTAGAGTAATAAATTGCGAGAGTTTTCGCGGTTTCAACGCAGTCTTCATGAGTTTTTCACCATTCCGGACCTTAAAAATACGTGGTTTGACTTTCGCTTTTGCGTTCATGGTTTCGTATATTAACTCAGGTGTGCGTTCCATTTTTTATAGCAGCATCAATTGGTGCACTTTCTTATCCTCTCGAACAAGTGAAGTCATTTTGTTGCGTAACATACGGAAATGTTGTCAAGAAGTAGAAGTATTGATGGTTTTATGCTGCATCCACGATGATCGCTTGAGCGCTATCCACTTTTTTGTTCTGCTACGCACGAAGCTCATGCTCGGATCGTCTAGGATCGATCTGCGAGTTTTTGACTATCTTCAGTTTCTGAAAATCTGTATGTTCGTTTCATTGCGAGTCAGATCTTATGTGGTCTGTCTGCCAATGATGAATCTGCACGAGCGAGATACTCAGGTCGAATTTACTTACCCGGCGAAGCACCTCATTCTGAGAAAAAAATTGATGCGTACTGCAAACAAAGTCGAACACGAGCACTGAATGTTCACTAAGACCCAGCGGAGCCTGGAATCCGATCGCTTCGACAGGTTAATTTTCCGATGTTAACACCAAATCCAAGAGTCATGGATGGTCAGAACCTCTTCACCGAGTGCATTTGTGAACATGGTTTTATAAAGGGTCTGAATATAGTAACACTCTAAATCGGCATTTTTGCGTTTTTGGGGAGTGATCATCTCTGAGATAAAGGGTAGGCAGGTTAAAATCGCCCATAACAAGTATTGTTGCTTGTTGAGTGCGAGTAAATCGCTAAAGAACTCCGATCAACCGTTCGTTTTACGATTTCTTAAATCGGCATTCTAGCGTTTGTGGGGAGTGAACATCTCTGAGATTAAGAGTAGGCAGGTTAAAATCGCCCATAACAAGTATTGTTGCTTGTTGAGTGCGAGTATATAGCTGAAGAACTTAGATCAACCGTTCGTGTTACGATTCCGTAGATAAAATAGACTGGTAGACTACGCTAATCACGCAAATTTAAACTGATATCAGCGTTAACGAATACCAAATTGTATTCACGAGGGTGCATTCTGTGTAGTCTATTGGACGGCACTGGAGGAGATTATGATAAAAGAGAGCAACGCCGCCACCGATTCTCTCTCGATCGCCCCTTATCAAATTCATATCTGGAATGTATATCTATGTTTTTCAATCAATTGGAAAGAATACCATGTTTCTGTAATGGCGATAATGTCAAGTGAGTAGTTTGAACAGCATCACTAGATGTTGATGGGTCGGTACTATCCATTTGGTTGCTTACAGCTATTATCTTGAAATTTTTGGGTATGTTTCTTATAATAGTCCATGGTGATTTGAAGTCAGAATGTCGACCAATGGCATATCGCACTTTTGGTAAAATGACATTTGCAATAGAGATAAGAAAGCTCTTGACATCGACCCTTATGTTTAAGAAGAACAATCTCTTGACTGCTCATATTACAGGCTCTGTGTAAACGTCTTTTCCGACCCGAAGAAAGGCAGATACATCGCCTGGCGGTTGAACGTCGATCGTACATCCTGCATGCAACTGACGCCGATAGACTGAGTACTGTCTATCGCTTGAGCGCTGCGGTAGAGATATTCCTTCTCGTACCAGACTGTTTAGCCAATCAAAATGCTGCGAAGACTGAAACAATTATGCGCTTAAGAAGTACATCCATGGTAGACATCGACGAAAGGGGTTTAACAGAAACATTTGTGAATTATTTCCTATCTTTAGGCGAACGGAAGATGAATGTAGTAAAACGTGCAGCTTCCTCGCTCATTTTACAAGTTATTTATGGGGTTGCGATGAAACATTCAGTATAGTAGGCAATTTTGAAAGGAATGAAAAACCACATCAGATTTTGCAACTTATATCCTTTGTTTTATACTGTTCATCGTCACTTCCAATTACGTCAGCATTGGTTGAATGGGTATTATAACAAAAAAATTGTTGCTGTATATTTCGCCATGTGCATTCAGGCAGCCTACGTTGATGATACTATTTACAATCAAGGATAAAAATTCACAACTTAAAGCTGTGTATGCAATCCTGGCTTGAGCAACCTAGATTCAAATGAATATTCCGTTGTTATTCATGTATTGTGAAAGTAAAACGGAATTTTAGACGGTGCTTTCAAACTTACCCTATGGCCAGTTTTTTGAGAAACCAGTGTAAACTCATGAATTTGATCTTCAATATCCTGATTTCATGAGAAGTTCGAGGAGCATAAATATATGCAGTTTGGAAAAACATTCACAACAATCGCCTGCAACTCAATCCTTGACAATTAATCCACTTCGTTTTAAATAGTCTTCCACTGTGCTTATATGTGAGCAGAACCACAATAAATTGGAAGATGATTAGCATGATCACTATTTAGCATTTGATCATTGTACACCTGTCTATTACATGGCCATTGCGGATTGTCATGCAGAATTAATGCTGTACTGTGTGCATTTGCATGGATTCTTCTAACGCATTAATCAATATTAATAGCTTGGTAACATTTGATGATGATCGACACAAATGATGAAAATGAACATTTTCGATTCATGTTTTTATGAGAAATACTAAGCAGCAATTACGTTCACATGATTTAAACGACGCATTAAAAAGACTTGGTATTTCCTGCAAGAGTGTTTCAGTTGATCAAACTCACAAACACTATCCTCATATCTTCGAATAGCCAAAACTAATTAAATAGGGTTCGGTCCTAATAATTTACGTACGTTTTGAATGATTTCGAAAATATTGGCTACTCATGAGTAGCGCCTGAAATAAAAAGTCCAAACGTTGCTTTATCGAACGAATGCAAATTCATTCTGAGAAATTCACGTGGGAGAAACCTGACCGAATTATATTAGCATCTTTTAGCTGAAATGCTAGTTGTTTTTTCACTAATTCATGCCTTTATACAACCAATCAACATAACACAATGGCATAATATTGCATTATTCTGCGATATGTACTTCTGAAATGTGCCAAACAAAAATAACGATTGCCACTTTAATAGTTTCCTTCGAAAACGGGTGAATCTTGTTGAGTAACGATTCGAAATCATTTTTATCGGGTAGATGAAGCGGATCAGAAGAAAATCTGCGACAGCAATATCTTGCTGCATAGAGGGAAAAATCAGATTGCTTGAAAGACTTCAGTTAAGAAAATCCCAGGAAAGTATCAGGATAAAAGGTTCTTGGGAAACAGTTGTAGCATAATGTCCTTTTCGATATAAATGTATGCTTCTTTTGATATATACTCGCACAAAATACAAGTACCTCTGCGAGATGGACTAATAGGGGCGAAATCAATGCGTATTCTGAATCACTTACACACGAATTACTTATATATAAAAATTTTCGAAACGCTTATTCATCATCGTCACCCGATTTTCTGTTTGTTTTCTAAACATCCATAGTCACCAGGTGATAGTTAGCCACTCGGTGTAAATGCTGCTTGTTGTCCCCCTTTTCTAGATCTACGTGTGGTTGGTTCAATTAAAAGAGTGTATGTCATTCCCAAGTAAATTCGATTTTTCAAATTAACAAAGACAACAAACTGGTTGTTCAACCGGGAAAAGTATGTTAAGGCTTTCGCTTATTAACACGCATTGAAATGATCAAAACAAAAATGATTGTCCAAACGAAGAGACTGTTAAATGTAACATTCCCACATTCCGTATTTGTCTTTCATTGGCAGACGGATGAGGACTATCCTGTTGCGCGCACTCGAAACTAATTTCGCTTTAAAGAGCATCGGTGTGTTCCAACTTTTTGATTTATCGGAGAACAGAAACGAGACCTTGAAATCCACTTCAACGTGAACCATCTCAACTTGCGCAGCAATCGCAACAGCAACACAGGAAACGATGTCGTTTATTAGTTAAACATTCTGATGACCTGTTAGAGAAATTTTCTGAAATGAAATTTTTTGCATGTTTATTCAAATCGTATAAATGATACTTGGCAAGCGATATATTCAGAACTCAGAACTCAGAAAGTTTTATGGTAGAAATAGCAGTTGATGTAGGCCACCTCCTGTCGATGTTGACCATTGATTTCTTTTACAATCACATGAATTTCATGTTTTACAGCTTTTTGAATGACTAAGCAGCCAGATTCAGAAGGAACAATCTCTCCTGCATTGCTTGCAACGACAGTCAGAAGTCGGTTGTAGGGAGTCAGTTGCACGCCAGCGGCGTGATTTACGTTCAGCACGAAAGAGCTGTATCTGCTCCTCTAGAGCTTGCAGACGACGCTTTACACAATGCCTCCAATGTGAGAGGTCAAAAGCAAGTTCTTCCCAACTCACCGGGTCAATGCCAAGAGTTTTCACACCTCTTTCGCAAACGTCTTTGTACTGCAAGTGCAGTCTGCCCAATGGTGGACTTCCCAATTGCAACTAACCATAGAGTAGATCCTTCGGAATACGATCATTTTCCATTCTGCAGACATGACCAAGCAACCACTGGCAGCGCTGTCGCAATAGGGTGAACATGCATTTCAGCATTAGTCACTCTGTCCATCCACGATATGTTCAAAATTCGACGAATGCTTCGTAGATGGGAATCATTCAGCTTCCGTTCGTGTCTCACGTGGCTAGTATAGGTTTCACTGCATTACAGTGAAGCATTTAGTACGCACGCACTGTACACCATCATCTTTGTCTTTACAGTCAGCTTGCGGTCACCCCAAACACGAGAGTTCAATCGGGACACAATGACAACTGCTTATCAATCTCCGAGTCTAGCGAGATGTTATCTGCAATGGTTGAACCAAGGTATATGAAATGATGTACTGATTCAAGCTGACAGTTTCCAACAGAAATGATGGGAGGCGATAAAGTCCCTTGAGGAAGGACTTCGGTCTTCCTCATGCTGCTTGGTCGCCCAAAGTCTTTACATGCACCTCTATTAGCGACTGGAGGTGCTCTTGGGAGTGAGCAATAAAGGCTGCATCGTCGGCAAACAGCAGGTCACGGATTAGCAAATTTCGTGCATTGGTCTTTGCTCTCATCCGGTTAAGGTTGAAGAGCTTGCCTTAAATGCCTTCTGTCCTCGTCTTGAAAGCGTGCTTCAGAAGCAGAGCACAGAAAAAGCCGAACAGCGTGGAAGCAAGAACACACCCTTGTTTGACGCCTCGGCGAATTTCAAAGGCTTCTGAGCTGAAACCGTTAAAATGGACTGAGCCCTTCATGCGTGAGTGTAAACAAATAACGAGCTTGGGGGCAGCCTATCAAATCAGGCATTTTGAAAAGACCCTTCCTGCTGGCGTAGTCGAATGTGTTTGTTAAATCAATAAAAACAGCGTATAATGACATACGCTGTTCGCGAAACTTTTCTTGAAGTTGTCTCAGGGAGAACATCATGTCGACGGTTGATCTTTCCTTGCGGAAGCCACATTGAGATTCGGAGTAAATTCTATCAGCTAAAAATTGCAGCCGGATCTGTAAGACTTTAGCAAACAATTTGTCAACAACATTCAGATGGGAGATTCCTTAGTAATTGTTTCAGTCTCTTCTATCTCCTTTGTTCTTAAATAGCGTGGTGATTTTTGTGTCCCGCATCTCTTGTGGGACACACTACTCCTGCCAGCACTAATGAAGCAAATGGTGAAGAGGTTTTAATAATGCTGCTCTACAGCATTCGATGAGCTCAGGTGGAATTCCGTCGTCACCAGGGGCCTTCCAATTCGCTAAGCGGTCGATTGCCTTATTGAGCTCATCAAGAGTAAGGGGTGTATCTAGATATTCAATAGTCGGCAACCGCTCGACATTTTCAAGTACATGCGGTAAAACTGTACTGTCTTTAGAGTAAAGAGAGGAGAAGTGCTCTACCTATCTTTCCATCTTCTGAGTTTTGTCCACAATCGGGTCACCAGATACAGACATAATGAGAGCCGTTTTAAGTTTGTTTGTACCAATGGTTCTCTTGATCCCATCATACATACCGTGAAAATTTCCAGTATCTGTAGCCTTTTGGATACTAAGTCTAATTTCTGTCCAATAGTCATCTGCACAACTCCGCCAAGGACGGTCCCAAGCCCGTCTGAGAAAGTAGGAGGGTTGGGCTTAGGGCTAGCAACCCTATCCCGTAAAACCTACACTGCTACGGAAACGATGACAACAGATCCGTGGTTCGGTCATGGCTGCAGGATGGATCCCAGTTTGCATACGAAGGTAGCCATGGACTGGCATCCGCAAGGTAAACGAAAAAGGGGACGGCCCAAGGAAACTTGGCGCAGAAGGTTGGAACGCGAACTACATGCACAAGGATTCACATGCAGACGGCAACGGAAGCAGCGACAGACCGGAACCACTGGCGTGAAGTTGTCTTCGCCTCATGTGCCACTCGGTACGGAGAGGACTGAATAAATGAATGAGTCATCTGCACATCGTTTTGCAGTCTGTTGGACCTTAATTCTAGCTGCTCTTAAAAGTCGTAAGTTTTCATCTGTTGGCATACCTTTGAACCAAAAGAATGCTGACCGTTTCTCATCCAACACAGCAGTCGTCTCAGAAGCTTTGCTTCAAACCAGTCGCTTATTCGAGCTTTCTTCGGACCGAAAGTGGAATGTGCAACTTGGCATATGCAGCCGAAATTTCGTGTCGGGAAACTTCAGTTTTGTACAGACCAGTGAGTAATCATGGTCAAAGTCTGCGCTTTGATATGATCTGGTGAGAAGTACTCTTCCTATTATCGTGCGCCTAACAAGAATATGATCAAGCTGATGCTTAGAGCAAGGATGTTTCCAAGAGACCTTATGCTGTGTTTTTGTTTGAAAGAAAGTGTTACTGACACAAAGACTGAACCGTGTGCACAATTCTAAAAGGCGTTGTCTATTTTGATTGGTTTTGCTACACCGAACCTCCCGAGACAGTTTTGCTAAGACTCGTAATCTGCATCAACTCTAGCATCAAAATCACTCAATACCACTACACAGTTACTTTGTGGCACGTTTCTGAGGACTGTTGCGAGGTTATGATAAAAAGCGTCTTTTTCAGCAGGCGTCGCAGAGAGCGTGGGTGCATAAACGTTTACCGACGTAATGGTACCAGTAATGCACTTCGGATTTAAAGTCCAAATCCGTTCGCTCCCGCTGCTGCTCGGTTCTGTTACTTTTAGTAGAACGTTTCGAACGGTAAACCCAACTCCATGCAAACGAGGCTCATCGAAACCTCTTCCTTTCCAAAAATGTGTAATCTCTTTCTGTTAGTATACCAGTGTCTGGTAATTGCATCTCTTGCAGTGCACCCACGTCGACATTCAGTCTCTTTAACTCATTGTTAATCACAGCAGATTTTCTTACGCCTCTGATGTTCCAGACGTCATCATGAAATCCAGGAAGCATGGACCGGACGTTCCAGGTTCCCAGTTTCAGAACAGACATTTGTTGTTTAGTAGTTCGTTTCGCGGATGCGGAAAAACAGTCTGCTTGTTGGTTGATTCCTAATCCCCATGCACACAATGAGGATAGCAGACAGTGGCGAGACGGCACAATATTTTCAACGCATCATATTCTTCCTCTCCACCGCACCACCGGAACCAAAGGAACAGCTAGGCTGATACGTTTGGACAACGATGCCGTCGCAGGAGTTGGCAGGGCGAAGTTGAATAAAACTTCGTACTGCCTAACGGATGTGTGAAATTAAATATGTATATATGTATGTATGTACGTATGTATGTATGTATGTATGTATGTATGTATGTATGTATGTATGTATGTATGTATGTATGTATGTATGTATGTATGTATGTATGTATGTATGTATGTATGTATGTATGTATGTATGTATGTAGGTATGTATGTATGTATGTATGTATGTATGTATGTATGTATGTATGTATGTATGTATGTATGTATGTATGTATGTATGTATGTATGTATGTATGTATTGATTGATTGTATTTGACAACCAAGTAAACGTCCCAATTTGAGTGACGCGCAAAATCCCCAGGTATATCACAACCAAACGAAAATTTGTCAACAAAAGCTGTACAGTTTTGAGGCAATCAAATATAGTGAAAACATACATCAATTATTGGGGTTAACCGGGTAAAAATCCTGATCAATGTCATAGAAATATCGAGTACGTAGCAACTTACGTACATGAGCCAAATCAAAGCTAAATTCACATGTCCAAATGTCCAACGCGATCGAGTTTACGACAAACTGTGCGCATCAAATCAAGGTCAAGATAAGCAAAAGGGTCCATAAAGCGATGGGGCAATGTCAGGTCAAAAAAGCAGAGTGGAAGATGATATTGACGTAAAAGAAATAAACAACAGTTTGTATGTATGTATGTATGTGTGTGAATGTATGCATAGATGTATGTATATATGTTTGTGTATGTTTGTATGTGTCTATGTAAAAAATGTATACATGTTTGTATTTGTGAATGCTGTATATATGTGTGTATGGATGGATGAAATTATGCATGTACATAAGTATGTACGTATGCTTCTATGTATTGGTTGCAAAGATGACTGTCAAAGAGGCATTGTTGTTCTGCGAGGATGTGACTTGGTTTTCTGCCATCATAATTATTTATTCTTACTCTTCACACTTTACAGCGAATTCGGTTTTACAGAACACGGTTTTGTTACATATTGAGTACAAAGGGAATGGTTGCATTTTAAAAGCTTTATATGGTGCATGTAGGTATTTGTCCTCCTAGTTTCTTATATTATTTGTTAATTTATTACTGGAAGTGTAAATAAAAATATTTTACGTCTTGATACAATGCGAGTTTAAATGATAACAAGCGTTTGGTCTTGCTCATCTCCACAGTTTGGTTTTATAAGCACAATCTGTTTGCCGCGCTATACCACAATCGCCAGAGGTTCACCCTCCATCGGAGTTATCGTAGACGCCGGAGAGATAATCTGGTTGAATGGGAGCAAACTGCATCCCTTCCCCAAGAAGGAACGTGAACGGATTATACAAGATCAATTGGAAGAAGGATTCTTGAAAATCATTAGTCGATCGGAGTGACCAGCACAAAAGTAGCCTCCGTGAAATTTCGCTCGGGAAAATTTTTGATTCCTTAATGAGCGGTTAATAATCATCAACCTGACTTTCTGTCTTTCATTTCATCGAGAAATTTTCAACAGAATATGATGACAAATAAATCTGTTTCTGTTCTCTAATAATTTGATGATGTGAGCAACACCAAATATGTTGAAACTTTAATGTTTAGCAATTAAAAAGTAAAACGTAACACGTGTTGTGAAACACCTCACTAGCATTTCATAAACAGATATATTAAAATCCGATGAAAGAATATATATAACGAGTCCGTGACAATTATCTCCTCTTATTTTTTGAAGCGTCTCTCCTACTCAATCAAACTCGAATAATTTGGTTGAAAAATGGTTTTTATATTTACTGCCAGTAAGCAGAACAACGTAGTAAAAACCGAAATGAAAGTGCATGCGGATCCTGATCTTACTGTCCCTACCTAATGAGTGCAAACAACACGAAACCGGTCGTGGGTTGTGTGTGACGGAAAGGCATGCAAATGAATATTTTGGAATTGAAATTCCTTCTTATTCAAACTGACCCCATTTTCACCCTTACAATTGTCATTTGAACTGTATTGGAAGTGAGAGAGTGCCGCAAAGTACACCGAGTACAACTGTTAGGACTTGGCTTTTGCCAAACCTAATTTTACCTACTTATAACTAACAGTTCAATTAATGTGATTGCGTGACATGTCATCCAGCAATGCGCACAAAACCACCACTTTCCTATTTTTCGCATAGGCACGTTTTTAGCTTCTCATTAGCATTCTAATCCGTTGCTCGAACTTTCGGTGATGTCGAAAATAATATTAGTTGCCCCATTTAATAATCCCATTTAGCCCATGTGTGTTGTATCTGATGCCGTGTTTCTGTCCTTTAACTAGCCAATGACCCGAAGTGATAGTACGTGCTTTAAAATATTCACCTCACTAAGCACATGAGTGAAGGTGGTGTGAACAATTAGCAGGCCTACCGTTATTAGCACCTCGAATGGAATTATCATTGAAATCGTTCCATGTCCGTTAAATTCTGACTTAGTTCAGAGATAATTACATGCGAGCAATTAAATTCGTTTCATCCTGGTTTGAAACATGTTTTTGAATAAACCTTTTTTTCTGAATTTAAAATTGCCTTTCCCTTAACGAATAATACTTTGATGTTACTATTAAACACGATCGACACGGCCAAAACTTGTAATACACTATTATTACAGAGCACAGAGTTTTCAAGATGAGCTCTAAATTCCACAAATGATCTGATGGTTTGGGTCTCATGGACTCTGACAAAAACATCCAGTTCTTGGCGTCCGGTTTCACCCGGCGGAATTGCTTCTACTAACATGTGATGGGGCGAAGGCGGCCGACTGTCGCCGCAAATTTATTTTGCGTATGGCATGGGTGCTCGTAATTTATTAATGCATAGGGGAATGAAAACCATTATCTCAAACCACCAATGCCTTGTGGATAATTCCAACAATGGGAAAGGCTACAGGATTCAACCTAACCGCAGTCCTGCGACGGTCTCGTTGTCCAAACGTATCAGTGTAGCTGTTTCTTTGGTTCATGTGATGAAGTGGAAAAGGAGAACCTGCTGCATGAGCAACATCTAGTTCTCCATATTGAACTGCCCTACAGTACATCTCAACGTACCAATGGATAGGACACTCTATTCCGCTTCTTTGGTTAAGCAGCAGATCACTGTTAAAAGCTCTGGCTCGACTGGCGTAGAGCCTGAATCATGGACCCGCTTACGACTAGTAGACTGAAATTAGCCTCAGTTTCCAAAAAGCTGCGGTTACTGGAGATTTTCGTGGTAAGCATATTGCGATCATTTTAGCCATTGGTCCGAACAAAATTGAAACGGCTCCCATTAAGTCTGTAACAAGTAACCCAATTGTCGACAGAACTCAGCAAACGGAATGATTAGATGAGGTTTTCTCAACACTTTCAACTAGGGACAACAGGTTTATACCGCGTGGACTTGAAAATGTTGAGCGTGTACCAACCATTACACATCTAGATACTCATTCTACTCGTGATGAGCTCAAAAGGCAAGCAATAGTTTCGCAAATGAGAAGGCCACTGGTGACGAAGGAATCCCTCCTTAGCTCATCAAATACCGTAGAACAGCATTTGTGCAGTCTCTTAATCATTTGCTTATTTAGTGCTGGCAAGTGGAGTGTGTCCCACAAGAGATGCGAGACCCGAAGTTCATCAAGCTATTTAAGAATACAAGTGATGAAGTTGATAAAGCTGATAGAGGTGATTGCACCAATTACACAGAAATCTCCTTTCCAAATTTTGTAAGCAATAATTTTTCAAATCTCTTGTACATCCGGATACAATATTTGAGTCATAGCGTTTACTCTAGATCCTAATGTGGATTCCGTAGGGTAAGATTATCTGTTGACATGATCTTCTCCAAGAGACAACTTCAAAAAACTTTTTAAAACATTGTATGCTATTTTACGCTGTTTATATTGATTTACCGAAGGCATTTGACAACGTCAGCTTGAAAGATTTTTAAATACTTGATCTTAAAGGCTGCTCACCAAGACCACTCAAACTCTGACATGAATGTCTCAGTCCATTAAAACGCTTGCAGTTCTAAAGCGTTTCAAATTCACAGAGGCATTAGGCAAGCATGTGTTCTTGCTTCTACGCTGTTCGGCAACTCGTTTGCTCTGTCTCTGAAGCTGGCTTTTAGGACGAAGACAGAAGTCATTTACCTACGTACGCTAAGTGATGGCGTGATTTTCAATCTGAACCGGTTGATAGAACGATCAAATTTGCGGGATGTGCTAATCGGTGACCTAATGTTTGCCACACGATGTAGCCATTATTGCCTTGACGTAGGAACATCTCTAAATACAAATTTACTGTTTTTCATCGGCGTGTGAACAATTTGGTCTAACATTCAGCATGAGAAATATCAAGGTCATTCGTCAAGGGATTGTATCGCCTGCAATCATCACTTATAAAAACTGTCAGCTTGAACCATCACATCATTTCACATATATTGTTTCAATACGGAGATTGTTAAACGGATTGCATGGACAGCTGTTACTTTGGGGTTAGGCCAACGGGGTTAGCTGACGACTGCGTTCTAGTGATGACTTTGCCTTTTAAACCTCCTCGTCTTGGCTCACAGAACAATTCTCGTAATCCGAATCTTATCTTTTATGGAGTCACTGCATTGTGCAGAAAAATCATGGTTAAAGTCAATGAGAAAGGAAAATGAAGAAAAGGGGCAGTAATGTTGTTTGCTGCCTGTTGATGTTCTTTTCTCCGATGTCCAGTTGTTGGTTGCTTCGCGCCATTTGATTTTTTTCGGAAACTGGTCGATGTCACTGGCCGGGCGGCGAAGATCAATCAGGTGAAGCTGATAGACTTTTGACTCGCCTGTTAGCGAAAGCTAGAATAAATAGAAGTGTACAATAATAAATGATAAGAGACACTTGTCTACTGAACAGCCCTACACCAGTGCTAAGAATATTGGGTGATTATCCTCCGGATTAAATAAAGGATGCCAAAATAATAGCATCCGGTATAAGCACGACCGACAAACTCACTATCTAGAGTTCAGAACGGATTAGTGGAAATAGCCCACCACTGCCTGCCAATCCAATGTTATCTGAAGGTATTCTTCACTGGAAGTTAGTTCTTCTCATACCAGAGTGATTTATTCCTCACCATAACATGCAAAGTAAAAGGAAGAATAGGACAATTATTGTTCTTTCACGTTCATGCATATGATTATCTATCAGGGAAATGAACGTGGCTACCCGATCTTGTTTTATGTTCATCGTCGGTGTTATTGCTTCTATTACTTGACTGCCTTGTTTTATTTTAGTTGTATTAGTTGACCGCCCTTGGGTAAGCTCGAACTACCAACCTTTCGGTTAACATCCGAAAGCGCCAACCGATTGCGACAACACCCACGCAATACACGAACGGAAGCTGAATGCTTTCCATCTACGAAGCATCAGTCGTATCTTGAACATATCGTGGATGGACAGAGTGACTAATGCTGAAATGCTTTCAAAAGCTTGTCAAAAGAGCATATTCACCCTATTATACAGCGCCACATGTGATGGGTTGGTCATGTCTACAGAATCGAAAATGGTCGTATTCGGGAAGATCTACTCTATGGTGAGTTGCAATTAGAAAGTCGACCATTGGGCAGACCGCATTTGCGTACAAAGACGTTTGCAAAAAGATATGAAAACTCTTGGCATTGACCGGGCAAGTTAGGAAGAACATGCTCTTGACATCTCACATTGTAGACAATGTGTAAAGCGTCGCCTGGAAGCTGGGAGGAGCAGATACAGCTCTTGGTTGCCGAATGTAGACCATGCCGCCGGCGTGTATCTGACGCCTTTCAACCGAGTTCTGACTATCATTGCAAGCGATGCGGGAGAGATTGCTCCTCCCGAATCGGACTGCATGGTCATTCAAAAAGCTGTAGAACATGAAAATTTATGCGATTGTGATGTACATCCGTGGTCGACAGCGGTCCGACGATGTCGATATGAACATGGCTGAAACGCGTGCAGTTGTCGTCGTATGTTCCATTTGGCTCCGCATGAAGCGCTGAACTTTGGCTTGTTGACAAGAGAAACAGGATCTGGATATCTCCCCCACTTCCTTGTTCATTTCTGGCCATACGTAGCCCTCTGCGATTAGACGTTGTGTGACGCGGACACCGGGGTGCGACACAATGTGGATAGTGTCGCATATCTATACGTTTCGGGAACGACTGGTCGTGGAGTACCTGTCGTTGTGTTAGAAATTATGGTCTAACGTGTTACGTCTAAGGTAAGTCGTTTGAAAACTTCTTGAGGAAGTTTTTCTTTTCGTTCTGAAGTTTAGCCAGTTCTTTCAGATTAACCGTGGGGCTGAAATAAATGGTGTCAGTTGAAAGATCAGGACAAGGCGTAGGCAACCTCGTTCTTGAATCCAGGGAGATTATTAATTTTTTGACGTGGACTGCGAGATGTATTACAATTGTCCAATTTCACGTGGATTGTACTTGTCCGAGGCAGATGATAGCGCTTGTGATCTGTATCTCAAATTTACGTCCTTCCAACAAGTGACGGAGGTGTCTAATACTCAGATACACCGTCAGGTGTTCGCGACCGAAGGTGCTATACTTTTGCTCTGAGGGTTGTAGCTTCTTTGTGAAGAATGAGACTGGTACCAATTTGTCATTCTTTCTCTGTTGTAGCACGCCACCGACAGCGACAGATGATGCATCTGTTGGTAGTACGAGCGTGTTTTGCAAATCAACGTGTGCTAGCGACAGCATTTTACCTAATTCCTGCTTTAATTTTTCGAAAGCTTGTCTACCCGTCTCGTCCCTTCGGAACTGCTTTTTCCCAGATTCAGTAGGTCCTTCTGGGGTTGGCATAGCACTGAACACTTTGGGATGATGCGGCGATTGTAGCTGACCATGCCAACAAACCGATGCAGCTTTGTGAGAGAGTTAGTCAAGGAAAAGCTGGTAATTGCGTCAACTTTATCGCGGATAGGTTTATTACTATCAAAGTTGACGTGATGTCTGAGTTGCATCTTGGAAAGATTGATTACCACTCCGAATTGATGGAAGCGTTCGAACAGATGTTCGAGGTGTTTTAGTTGTTCCTTTGGGAAACGACTAGCAACCAGGGTGTCGTCGATGTAGACGAAGACCAAATCCTGTCCATGCGTAACCTGGTCCATGAAACGTTGGGGCGTTCGAGCAGCATTGCGCAGTCCAAAGGGCATGCGTAAAAAGTCGAAGAGACCAAATGGTGTGGTCAATGCAGTTGTTGGCACGTCCGCTGGGTGAACCGTAATTTGGTGATACGCACGAACAAGATTTATCTTGCTGAATACTCGTTTATTATGCAGGGACATGGAGAAATCGTTAAATGTGGGATTTGATACCTATCCTATTTCGTGGGCTTATGCAGAGCTCTCTAATCTCCGCATGGTCTCCAATCGTTGTCTCCCTTCTTAGAAACCACGTGTAGTAGACTCATCCACGTGCTGCTGTAAGAGCGGATAATTTTTTGAGCTTATCTGCGGCCAAACTCCAGCATGAGTTCCCTGTAGTTATGATCCGGTGGTTGACGACATGCTTTACATCTGACATCTGGTAGTTTGGAATCGTGATATTCATAAAAGAATCTATTAGCTTTTTGTACGGTGGGCTGAAATGTTGTATATCGCTCTTGATGGTGGAAGACATACATGTAGTTTGTGAGCCGTTTATGGTCATGTTCTTTACGCTATCTATCAGTGTGCATCGTCAAGGGTCTACCGCTATACCGCGTTGTTTGAATATATCCAAGACCAGTATAGTACTATGAACGTCGGCTATAGTGAAACCCAATTGATAGGTCACCGAAGGCCTAAATTGAGGGTGTGGAGTCTTTTACCGTATGTGCGGATAGCTGTACCATTGACTGCGTGGAACACGATAACGGATAATTTGTTTCCGTTCTGTGACCGTGGAGGTTTCACACTTAACTGACCTCCAGTATCGACGAGAAACTTTATGTTTGTATTAAAATCTCGTACTTAAAAGAGGCTTCGTTAGTTGACCGTACGACGTTGAAAGTGTGACTTTTCGATGGCGAAGACTATGATATTTTGGATGAATTTAATCCCTTTAAGGACTTACATAATATTAACTGCGTTGCACACGTAGCTCCAATATGAGGAAATCATTGAAAGAAATGTGTTACAAAGCAAAAAATTAGATAGGGCAGATACATATCGTGGCAGGGGCAGTGGAAATCACGACGGCTGGTAGAAATTCAGTCAACAAGGTAGATGGGGCAGAGATCTCCAAGATATGGCTCACGGCACTGCAACGAACAAACAAGCATTTCAAGTTAAACAAGGTTATACTTGAATGCCAGTGTTGCATAGGGTTCGTACAACGAACCACGATGTTTAAACACAGAATCACATAGTGATACATGGTCAGGCACTCAAGGCGGTAATGGATGACCGAGGTGATGTGTTGCTCACATTCCCCGATATTACACTCCACTACCGGTTTCTGGCTGTTTGCCGTCATCAGGGGGAGACAGTAAGATCAGGTTGAGTGAGCCTTGAAACACTGGTAATGTGGTAAACAAGGTTATACTTGAATGCCACTGTTGCATAGGGTTCGTAAAATGAACCACGATGTTCAAACACAGAATCACAGTGATTCTTGGTCAAGCACTCAAGGCGTTTATGGATGACCAAAGTGATGTGGAGTGGAGTGGAGCAGCGTTGTGTAATTTCGGGGGATGTGAGCAACACATCTCTTTGGTCAATTTAAATTAACTTCATGTTTATATTTAATAATAATTCAATACTGATCGACGTTTATCCGTGCACATGTAGGCCAGTGTTGACTTTGAACGAATACACACTACATTTTGTACGTACGTAAATCTATCAGCGGTTTGTTTACGTGGCTTGACATCTCAAGCATTTCGATAGGTTGTTATGTGTTGAGTACAATTACAGGTGATGGATGGAAGAATAATTAATAACGTTTGCTTTTCTGACTGGCACCGTTTGTCAGACGAAGTTTTTATGTCAGACAAAACGTTACCAAAAATTTGCTCTTTCCGATTGCCTTCAAATTTCATTTTCATGCCAAATTGTATGGTTCAAAATATTTTCCCTTAAAGAAACCTCGCATCAATCAACCCAATGAAAAAATAAATCTGAAAAATCTGGAACTTGATTGGCACAATATCTCACCAATGAGCTTCATTGTTGTTTTGGTTATAAAGTGTTAACAATCGTTCATTTAGTGATCCCCGAGCAATGAGCAACGAAAATATCACGAAATCTGACGAGCTCGGTGAACAATCGACCTCACTGTTCAGTAGACCTACGACTTCCTCTGAACACCAAGAATCCATAGAAGTGCAATCTAAATCATCGCGCCTGGTCACACATTTGGAAAACCAAATGAAACGTTTGTTTGGAGGAAAATTCGAAGGAAAGCCAAATGAAAGCTCTGCATTGAAATCGAGCATAATTGTGCACGAGAAAAAAGTGCATATAGAAGAGCCCATAAAATGCATAACCAAGGACGTCCCTACTGATTTAACTGATTTGAGAAAAGCCTACAAAAATGCAAGAGGAAGTTTAATGGAGATCAACAAAGAAGAAGTTGCTGCCGTACGAAAAACTTGGGGATTTCTTGCCCCATTTTCAGATGAAATCGGAGTGATTGTTTTTTTGAAGTAATTTTGACATTTGTTAAGAGATGACATCTAACTCATTTATACGTCACATTTTTATTAGGTTCGCGCGCATAACTTCATCTTTGTCCTTAAAGTTTGCTTTCAGTTGCCCTAGACACTAGCGTTCAAAAGGAACAAGATGGCAGCTGCTCTGCCAAACCGCTTATCAATCTCGGCGTATAGCGAGAGGGTTACCCGAGATATGGAAATTCATTATCTGGTTCGAACTGACAGAACTTATCAGTGATGATGTGAGGCGATATAGTCTTTACCCATTTCTTAAACATGCTATTATACATTACAAGTAATATCTTGTTATATTGTATGGAAACCGAATTATATTCAGTCATTTCTGAATCATCAAAAACCTTCGATTGCAACATTTTGAATTAATCTAAAAGGTTCGGCTCGTTGAAGATAATAGTAACTTGAAATGGATCGCTATAAACGGAAACTTGAATTCAAAATTTGTTTGCTGTTCAGTATTTATCGTTGAAAAACTGATCGTGAATTTTTTATTGCTTCTCAACAGTCTTTTCCAAAAACACAATAATTTTCGGGATGCCTTCCCACGGTTCAAAGATAAAACTATGAAAGAACTGTCTCACGACGCCTCGATAAAGGCTCACAGCGTACGGATGCTTGGCATCATCAAAACGATCATTGAACGGCTTGACCATCCTGAGAAGGTTGACAGTCTCTTGTTGAATGTTGGGAAAAGGCATTGTGCCTATATACCTTATATAGAGATGATTCCGGTACGTTTACTGACAAAATGGTTTCACGCTTCTAAAAATTCGTACAAACAGACATGAATTTAACAAGATTTATCATGTAACGCAGATAAGCATATCTGGAGTACATAACGATTATATCTTGCAAATGTGACGGTCACTTCAACATTATTGACCTAAAAAATATTTATTTATGCTGCATACTTTTTTAACAATTGACAAAATCAACTTCACTCGACACTATAAATCACCGTGATAATACGTATTTTAAGGTTGGCTTTTGTGAGCACTTGCCCCTGAACAACTGATCATATAAATATCAATATTTTGTCTGTCCAATCGAATTCGTTGACGTTGTTCAAAATTCGATTGTACGACGAATTATTAAAATTTAAACTCATTTTCAAGGAATTGGGATGCTCGCTTATACAATGCTTTCGAGGTTATGGCATTTTCTGTTTAGATCCAGTTTTCTCTAAGTTGTTCTCGGACCATTGGATGAACAAATAGAACACCGCTAGCATTTCTGAGAAATTTCAAGTACACGTTTGCGAAGCCATTCACCCAATCATCCACAAATCTACTTGTTACTTTAGATCGTGGCTGATCAATTAATAAAAGTGATTCGTCCGTCTCTGGTGGAAGAAGATATGTGGAATTTAGACGCTGAAAATGGGTGGCAAATAATATCAAATTCAATCAACGCCACATACGCATATGCCGTGGCAAAAGAATGCAAGAAAGCTAATGAACAACAATGACAAATATACTCAACTGAATGCCAATTGTTATTCTCATATAACTTCACTTTTCTGCACTTATATGTTTCTCAATTCCTTGCTTCGAAAAAATACTACATTGTGATTTTAGTATTCTATCCCTGTTCTGCAATTTCCGGTAATAAACTGTTACTACACAAATGGATATCTTAAATAGGGACTCTACAAATGGTCAAGGATTCTTCGTAGATTAATTGGATGAAAACATGCTTTTTCAGTTGAAGAACACGAATTTTTAATTGCTTCTTCTAGATGATCAAAATTCACAGAAATTTTGAATTTCAGGCCAATAATGATGTCGGTGAGAGGTCTTACTAACGAGTAATGAGGACATATGCTCAACGAGTTAATGCAGCAATCATTTAGACCAGTTAGTTTAGTTTTCTACATTGCAGACTTGACGCACCGCGAAAAAGTGGGCAATAAAGATTTATAGCGATTGTCATTTACCGTGCACTATATTGAATTCACGATTCTTAGTAAATACTGCTCTCACAATTCCACTTACGCAAAAAATATACTTATACAACAATATGGAAATCAATTCTCCGAGATACGCCAATCTCACATCATCGCTCCGAAATGTTCTGATTTTCCAAAATCGAATCTAAGCGTGCACTGTTACTAGCATTCATCAGCTTGTTAATGAGACTATCCTCATTTGAGAGAGCCTATATTTGAAGCCGCTGGTTTTATTAAAAATCGCATGACGTCAACTGCCAAACGGTATAGCGGAATTTAATTCTAATTTTATTTTGTTATTTTTGTTTACAATACATTGTCGCACTCACACAATTAATCAGGTTTCAATTGATATACCCACTTTGCGCAAATCAGAAATTATTAGCGGGTAAATTAAACACTGATTAATTCAATTCAATGTAATTGTCTAAAAAGCACACAGCTTTACAAATACCACAGAATAATATGCGAATTACAAATAACAAAGGTAGTAAAACGGGATTTGTTTGCCTACTGATCAGTTCAGGAATCACGTAAAAATACATAGAGCAGAAATTGTTTTCAACCGGTTTGATAGAAAAATACGTATAGTTTACTCCGATTCATGGGTTCGAAGCTTCATGATGCAGAATATATTGTTTTGAATGTTTGGATTGGTCGACATGAAGTTGTCCAAGTTCAATTTGAATATATCCAAGTTGGGTGAATGTGCAACGTTACGGGGTAGGGATTTCCAAGTAAAACATACACGTACAGAATAACAATACCTTCGACAGTTCAGCGTCGAGTCGGGAATAAGTACTGTATATTTATGACTCCGGCTTGTTCGTGGTGGTAGTCGTGTGAATAGTTGATGCAGGAGATGGTTGTGGGTATGCAGTATATTAAACATAAGAATCAAGTCGCCTCTAAGTCGGCGGTAGCGATAGTCGAAGAGATTGAGGCTTGCAAAACGATTTCCGTATTGTTTATGTTTTAAACCACGTACGAGCTTGGTGGTCCGATGATATATTCTCTGCAAGAGGCGGATGTCCTTCTGTAGCCAGGGTGACCAAGCCTGAACCGCATACTCCATGGTTGGCCTCAAGTACGTATTAATTATTCTAAGAACAGTTTGCTTCGTGAAACTCCCGAACACTCGTTTTGGAAGAAGCAGTACTCTTGACATGTTTTCATAGACAGCTGTGGCGTAATGTGACAGTTTCAACGTGCTGCTCACCCACAAACCCAAGTTCTTCTCCTTGTCAGTGCTTTCAGGAATACGGGAAACAAGAGTGTAAGAGAAATGTCTTCCAACAGTCAATACCTTGCATTTGCTGAAATTGAAAGGTAGTTCATTTCTAACTGACCAGTTCTGTAAGGTATCGAGGTCCAGCTGAAGCTGTCTGCAATCTTCAGTTGTGCGTACTAGTGTCCACATCTTGATGTCATAGAAGAAGAAGATTTTGCTGCGAACAAGTTTAGGTAAGTCGTTTACATAGATCAGGAAAAGAATTGGTTCAAGCACTGATCCATGTGGCACCCCACTTGTTACTGCAATGGGTCGTGATAGAGCACCATAAACACTTACTCGAATGACACGGTTGAGAAAATAATCCTCAAACAAGGCTAGTAATGAACCCTTGATGCCACATTGCTCCATTTTTTCTAGTAACAGATTGTGGTTGACACGATCGAATGCTTTTGACATATCAAGATAACACGCTTGTATGGTGAGACCTTTGTCCACATGAACATGAAACGGAAAAGGCGATGCGGGTGTACGGTTTGTCAAAAGGCTAACTCCCAAGGAAAGGAAGGCCAAATGAAATGCTTGTTTGTCCAAATAGTATCCAAACTGCGATAAATCTCTGACGTTCAATTTAGGTGCAATTATTAGTGTGAAATATGTGAGCTGAATGTTTTGTGTATCTATCACGTATGCAGTATAAGACCGCTCACATCCCCGCACTTACACACCGCTACCGGTTTCTGGATTTTGCCGAAGTCAGGCGGATACAGTAAGATTAAATTTTGTGAGCCCTGAAACATTGGATAAGTGGTAAACAACGTTATGCTTGAATGCCATTGTTACATACGTTTGGTACAATGAAACGCGGTTTTCAAACACATAATCACATAATTATTCCTTGTCAAGCAATCAAGACGCTCATGGACTAAATAAATGACTAAAGAAATGCGGTGCTAACATACCCCGCAGAGAGTGAAGTGCAGCCCCATCAAAACGGGTTAGAGTAGTTTTCAAATGAATTTGCGAAGCGGTTTAAACCGTCGCTAATGTACAATTGATGCATATATTCGTAGGTTACTGGCAAACTGCCAAAAGAAAATGCGCTGCATATGAATAGGACATCACTTGTTTAATTAACATGTAAAAACGTAAAATAGGTAAAATCTCAATAGGTCTAATGACGGCTTAAATTCACGGAAGAGTGACAATAATAAAACAATGGATAATATGACCAAATTAAATTTTGAACCTCAATGTAATATGTACCAAAGATGATAGGTCACAAGAAAAACGTTTGCGAATCTAACCAAATATATTACATATTAGAACGGAATAAGCAATAAAACCAATTCACTAAATTGGCATTGGTGTAAACAGGCTACTATGGGCTTTTCGTGATTGTTCAACACATGTTTCACAGCATACACGCACTAATAGATAAGTTAGCATTCAGGTTGGCTTGGTTCACGTAGTATAAAATTGGCTATTAAGTTCAATACTAGGTTACAATTCGTATTGGCAGACTGATGCCACTAGCACTCATTCAGCCATTCTAATTCTGACCGTTAGCGAGAGCAGGCAGATGGGCGAAATCGGTTAGAACACTCTTATTGAATCGTGTTTGCAACAGAAAATTATTCAATCGTGTGCAGTTTCAGCGTTTGCTTCAACAGGTATCCACAATGTTGCCGATAGTACAAGCTGAGGACAAATAATCTAACGCATATGATCAGGCCAAATTTATTTTTTCGCCTAACATCGCTTGCTCTGATGCGTATCCATTGACAATGACTCAATAAACATCACTTGACTCAGTATCTACCGCAGACTGAAAGCAAAGGCGGATCGGTGAGCTCTGGTGGACAAATATATTTTGATCATTTTATAAATCAGTCGATAGGAATACTCACAAATCATGGGTCTGATTCGATTAAAATATTTTTTTTCGATTGAATGGAACGAAATAATTATTTTTCTCTATTGTACATCAAACATCCATACAAAATTTACATGAAAATGTCACATTGAACAAGAGGGGTTTTCCGTTTCTACTTCAGCGAAACAGCATTGAACATGGATGTTATGGACAAAGGCTAAGATTTGGATCTTGAACGGTTTCATGTTTACAATCAAAGTGGCAATATAATTTGTTCACTTTTATTAACGTCAGAATTACTCACTCACTCACTCACTCAGTCCTCTCCGTGCCAGGTGGCACATGAGGCGAAGACAACTTCACGCCAGTGGTTCCGGTCTGCCGCTGCTTCTGTTGCCGTCTGCACCGTGAATCCTTGTGCATGTAGTTCGCGTTCCAACGTTCTGCGCCAAGTTTCCTTGGGGCGTCCCCTTTTTCGTTTACCTTGCGGACGCCAGTGAATGGCTACCTTCGTATGTGAACTGGGATCCATCCTGCAGAATTACGTTCGCACAATAATATGTTAAACTAATTCGATCGATGTCGAACATAGATGAACATTACAATCGCATGAATTATCAAGGTCAACAGCTTCTCGAAGGACAGTCCAATTCGAGAGAAACAATCTCTTCCGCAGCGTTCGCAGCGATACACAGAACTCGGTCGATTGACATCAGTTGCACACCGGCGGCGGAATCTGCGTTAAGCAGCAAAGAACTGTATTTGTTCCTCCCCAGCCGCCATTGACGCTTCACAAAATGCATTCATCATTAGCGGTCAGACGCAAGTTATTCGCAAATCGAGGGTCTATGCCAAAAGTGATCACCGTCGCCGACATGGCAAAAAACACTAGCAATCTGCTCATAATTCTGGGTAAATTGACTTAAGCGGAGGATAGGGGATACCCTAACCATGTTTGTTTCTTGGATATGTATAACGACTTTGACCGTGTTAACCAAAGCATATTTATAAAGAAATTGGAGCAGCACTGGGTGAGTGGCAGATTATTGGCCACTTAGAGGATCCATAACTTTGGTCGTAATGATGGTAGAGTAATCCGTTCCAAACATTGCATGACGGCTTCGAAAATTAAGCTGGAAATCGTTGACCCCATTGGTGTTCTACGAATCTGCTCGTAGATTTTATCATTGGACCTAAAGTGTGTTTGAACACACATTTCGATAAATACCATCAGACTATCTTGTTTTAAACGATTTCCGTTGTGGTCTGTTAGATTTTCGGGGAGCTACGCTGATATGATCTGCTTAGCGAGTGTTTTGTCGATTGATGTTAATAAGTCCGCTTCACACGATTTTTACATTTTTCAATTTCTGGAGAAATTGTTCTTCAGGGTTGACGGAATGTTCCGAATCTCCCAACAGCTGAAACCGTTAAAATAGACTGAGCACTTCATGCCTGAGTTGAACGAAATATTGAGTTTGGGCAGTCTCTGGGGGCAGCCTATCTGATCAAGCATTCTGAAAAGACCCTCCATGCTGACGATGTCGAATGCCTTCGTTAATTCAATAAAAACAACGTATAATGGCATACACTGTTCCCGACACTTTTCTTGAAGTTGACTCAAGGAGATGATCATGTCCAACGTTGATTTTCCCCATGCGGAAGCCACATTGAGATTCGGAGTAAATTCTATCAGCTAAAACTTGCAACCGGATCTGTAAGACTAAAGCAAGCAATTTGCCTACAACATTCAGAAGTGAAATTCCTCTGTAATTGTTGCAGTCGCCTCTATCTTCCTTATTCTTAAATAGCGTGATGATTTTTGTGTCTCATATGTATGTAATTATGTAATTATGTATGTATGTATGTATGTTTGTATGTATGTATGTATGCTTGTATGCATGTATGATGGTATGTATGTATGCATCAATGCATTTATCTATGTATGCATGCTTGTAAACATGTATGTGTGAAAGTAACTTTGTATATATGTATGTATCTATGTAAAAATGTATACATGTTTGTATTTGTGAATGCTGTACATATGTATAGATGTATGGATGAAATTATGCATGTAAATACGTATGTAGGTATGCTTGTATGTAGTGGTTGCAAAGATGACTGTCAAAGAGGCCGGGTTGATCTGCTGTAGGTGACTAGGTTTTGTGCCATCATAATTATTTATACTTACTCTTCACACTTCACAGCGAATTCGGTTTTACAGAACACGGTTTTGTGACATATTGAGTACAAAGCGAATGGTTGCATTTTAAAAGATTTATGTGGTGCATTTAGGTATTTGTCCTCCTAGTTTATTATATTATTTGTGAATCTATCACTGGAAGTGTAAATAAAAATATTTTACGTCTTGATACAATGCGAGTTTACAGGATAACCACAGTTTGGTTTTATAAGCACAATCTGTTTGCGTCCTATACAACAATCGCCAGAGGTTTACCCTCCGTCGAGGTTATCGTAGACGCCGGAGAGATAATATTGTTAGATGAGAGCAAACTGCATTCCTTTCCGAAGAAAATCGTGACCAGCACAAAAGTAGCTTCACTGAAATTTGCTCGGGAACATTTTTGATCCTTTGATGAGCGGTTACTAATCATCAACCTGACTTTCTGTCTTTCATTCTATCGAGAAATTTTCAACAGAATATGATGACAAATAAATTTGTTTCTGTTGCCTTATAATTTAAGATTTGAGCAACAACAAATATGTTAAAACTTCAATGTTTAGATATGGAAGAGTAAATTTAACACGTTTTCTGAAATACCTCACTAGCATTTCAAAAACAGATATATTAAAATCAGATGAAAGAATATATATAAAGATAACGTGATAATTATCACCTCATATTTTATTTTGAAGCGTCTCTCCCACTCAATCAAACTCGAACAATTTGATTGAAAAATGGTTTTTATATTTACTGCCAGTAAGCATGAGGTTGTTTAACAGAACAACTTAGTAAAAACCCAATTGAAATTCCATCTTATTCAAACTGATCACATTTTCACCCCTACAATTGTCATTTGAACTGTATTGGAAGTGGGAGAGTGCCGTAAAAATACTGAGTACAAATAATAGGACTTGGCTTTTACCAAACCTAATTTTACCTACTTATAGCTAAGCAATTCTATTAATATGATCGCGTGACATGTCATCCGGCAATGCGCACAAAAGGCCACTTTCCTATCTTGCGCATAGGCGCGTTTTTAGCTTCCCATTAGCTTTCTAATTCGTTGCGGGAACTTTCGGTGATGTCGATAATTACATTTGTTACCCCATTTAATAATCCCATTTTGCCCATGTGTCTTGTTTTCGAGGCTGTGTTTATGTCCCGTAACTAGCCATTGGCCTGAAGTGATAGCACGTGCGTTAAAATTTTCACCTCACTAAACGCATGAGTGAAGATGGTGTGAACAATTAGCAAGCCTACCGTTATTAGCACCGCGGATGGAATTATCATTGAAATCGTTCCATCTCTTTCAAATTCTGACTTAGTTCAAAGATAATTACAAGCGAGCAATTAAATTCGTTTCACCCTGGTTTGATACCTGTTTTATAATATATCTCTTTTTTCTGAATTTAAAATTGCTTTTTCCTTAACGAATAATACTTTGATGTTAATATTAAACACGATCGACACGGATAAAACTTGTAATACACTATAATTACAGAGCATAGAATTTTCAAGATGAGCTCTAAATTCCACAAATGATCTAACGGTTCACGTCTCATGGACTCTGGCAACAACGTCAAGCTCTTGGCGTTCACGCGTGGTCCTGTTTCACCCGGCGGAATTGTTTTCACTAAAAGGTGATGGGGCGAAGGCGGCCGACTGTCGCCGCAATTAAGTTTCTTTTGGCGGGGATGCTTGAGAGTTCATTAAGGCCTAGGGGAATGGAAACCCTTATCTAAAAACACCAATACCTTGTGAATAAATCCAGAAATGGAAAATGCTTCAAGATTCAACCGAACCGCAGTCCCACAACTGTCTCGTTTTCCAAACGTATCAGTGCAGCTGTTGCTATGGTTCATGTGATGAAGTGGAAAAGGAGAACCTGCTGCATGGGCAACAAATAGTTCTCCATATTGAACTGCCCTGCCGTACATCTCAACGGTACCAATGGATAGGACACTCCATTCCGCTTTTATGGTTAGGCAACAGATCACTATTAAAAGCGCTGGCTCGACTGGCGTAGAGCCTGAATCCTGGACCCGCTTACGACTAGTGGACTGAAATTAGCCTCAGTTTTCAAAAAGCTTTGGTTACTGGAGATTTTCACGGTTTGTATATTTTGATCATTTTAGCCATTGGTCCTAACAAAATTAAAACGGCTCCCATTACGTCTGTAACAAAAACCCGATTGTCGACAAAACTCAGCGAATGGAAAGATTAGAAGAGCTCTTCTCAACACTTTCAACTAGAGAAAACAGGTTTATACCACGTAGACTTGAAAATGTTGATCGTTTACCAACCATTACACATCCAGATACTCATTCTACTCTTGATGAGCTCAAAAGGCAATCAATAGTTTTGGAAATGGGAAGGCCACTGGTGATGAAGGAATTCCTCGTTAGCTCATCAAATACTGCAGAACAGCATTTGTGCAGCCTCTTAAACATTTGCCTATTCATTACTGGCAGGTGAAGTGTGTCTTACAAGAGATGTGTGACACGAACTTCATCAAGCTATTTAAGAATACAAGTGATAAGTTGATAAAGCTGATAGTGGTGACTGCACCAATTACACAGAAATCTCCCTTTCAAATTTTGTAAGCAATATTTTTGCCAATGTCTTGTTCTTCGGAATACAGGTTTTATGTCATAGCGTTTACTCTAGATCCTAAAGTGGATTCCGTAGGGTAAGATCATCTATTGGCAGGATCTTCTCCCAGAGACAACTTCAAGAAAACGTTCGGAAACTTTGTGTGCTATTGTACGCTGTTTATACTAATTTAACGAAGGCATTCGAAAACTTCAACATAGGAGATTTTCTAAATACTTGATCTTAAAGGCTGCTCACCAAGACCGATCAAACTCTGGCATGAAGGTTTCAGTCCATTTTAACGATTTCGGTTCTAAAGCCTTTCAAATTCACAGAGACATTAAGCAAGCATGTGTTTTTGCTTCTACGCTGTTAGCAACTCGTTTTATCTGTTTCTGAAGCAGGCTTTCAGGATGAGATCAGTAAAGAAATACCTATGCACGCTAAGTGATTGCATGCTTTTAAACCTGAACCGGTTGATAGAACGATCAAATTTGCCGGATGTGTTAATCCGTGACCTAATGTTTGCTAAACGATTTAGCCATTATTGCTCTCACGTAGGAACATCTCCAGTTACAAATGGACTGTTTTTCATCGGCGTGTGAACAATTTGGTCCAACATTCAGAATGAGAAATATCAAGATCCTTATTCAAGGGATTGTATCGCCTGCTTGAACCATTACATCATTTCACATTTATTGGTTCACCACGGAGATTGTTAAACGGATTGCCTGGACAGCTGTTACTTTGGGGTTAGGCCTTAGGGGTGTTATCTGACGACTGCGTTCTAGCGACGGCTTTGCATTTTGAACCTCCTCGTCTTGCCGCACAAAACAACTCTCGTAATCCTAATCTTATCTTTTCTGGAGTGACTGCATTGTGCAGTAAAATCAAGGTTGAAGAAAAGGAGAAATGGAAATGGAGAAAGACGGCAGTACTGTTGTTCGCTGCCTGTTGATGTTTTTTCTCCGATGTCTTGTTGTTTGCTTCGCGCCATTTGATTTTCTTGGAAACTGGTCGATGTCACTGACCGGGCGGCGAAGATCAATCAATATACAGGTGAAGGTGACAGACTTTTGATTCGCATGTTAGCGAAAGATAGAATAAATAGAAGTGTACAATAATAATGTCTAGAGACACTCCTCTGCTACATTTTTGTCCGGAATGCACTCTGGTGTTTGAAATAACCGAAAGTTGACTGTAAAGACAATGATGATTGTATAAAGCTCGTGTGACAGTGAAACCTGAACCACCCACGGAATACACAAACATAAGCTGAATGATTTCTATCTCCGAAGCATCAGTTTTATCTTGAACATATTATAGATTGACAAATTGACTGAGGCTGAGGTGCTTTCAAAAAGTGGTCTCTAAATTCCATTATACTAAGATCTACTTCGACAGGTTCCACACAAACTCGTACTACTTGCGTGGCTGTTCATATTTAAATTCTATCTTTGGGAGAAAGGTAAAGCACTATGTTGTTGGGCTCTCCACTAAGTTGTTGAACGCGTCTTAGTATTTCAACGTGTACTTTCAGGTCTCGAAAAATTTCCGGTTTCCGCGATTAATGCTCCTTCTCACTTTTAAGTCAAATTTGGAATGCCGAAATAATGGTAACTTCCTCCTTTATTTGATTAAATAGCTTCGTATCATCGTTTGTAGGAACATGTGCTTTAGCTTTATAAGCATCCTAAACGCTTCTCCATTTTGCTCACAAACATTCACCATGATCAGTCATCGCATTCGATAATTCCAATGTGGTTCTCATGAGACTGGAGATCCAACAGCATTTCCAGTATTATGCACCTGTTTCACTACATGATGCTGAGTGTATATTTTACTCAGTCGTTTGGTCCATCTTGCATAGCTCGGATCACTAGGTGGATCCTTAGACGTAACGTCTGCTTAAGTTATTTTCATTCCTGACTGTCGATCAATCAGTGTCGGAGCCGAGCAATCGATGAGTTCGCGCACGTTCTTCACATCAATCCGTACGAAAGCCATTTTGTAAACGGTTTGTAGTCGGGAAAGCTACGCCCGTAATCGTGGTCATGGATGCGAAAAGCACGCAAGCCAGCACCATAAATGGGAGGTGTTTGTCCTCTTCAGAGGTGTCAAAATCGATGTCCCCTTCGTCAAGCCCATCAGTGATTTTGGAATACGCAGATACGGCTACACGTTTACCACATGCGTGCTCAATACTTGATGGTAGAAGGCATAACTTACATGAGGCGCGACTAATATCGAACGAGGTCATTTGGAGCCATCGATATATCTCTGATTTCATTGCTTTACACCGAATATGCATCCACTTCAAACATAGTTCACATTTGACAGCTTTTGAGTAATCCGTAACCCGTTTAGAGCATACAAGAAAAGAATTCAACATTATCTCTGTCTTCCTAGCATAAGATGTTTCATGATCTAATTTTGCATTTTTCTAGAATAGATTATCAAATGTTTTTTAACAAGCAAACTTCAGCGTTAACGTTGAACGTTTCTTCCTAATCCTTAAATACATGTGTTTCTTTTGATGCATCTCCTGTACGCAATACTGTATATTTTCTGTAATAAGTGGCTTCGAATGGGGACGCGCAAAATTAAAGGAACATCAAATTATTCCTCCACATACAAATTCAATAGCTACTGCTTCAACCAATTTATCTATGTATCCTATTTAATTTGTCTGGAATCTCTGACAAGTATCTGAATCAGTTGCCTTTATTATGGTTGTTTATTTCCGATCGAAATATATAACTTCTGTCAAAATGTATGAATTAGGAATACTGAAAGATGGCATTTAAAGACAACTTCTAGTTTGGCAAATTTAGAGTCAATTAAAATCAACGGTAAACACATTTTTTATACAGAAAAACGCAATTTCGAAACATATTTTTAATATGCATAACATAAAAACAAAATTTAATACATTACTACTGATAAATTGTGAAATTCCAAACATAAGATATACATACAATATGTGCATGGCTAACGTGGGTTCGACCAACCCGTTCTTTTAAATTGGCCCACATTCATGTAGAAACGGAGTAAACGATTAACCATGAAACAAGTTCATTTGCATGCATTTTTATTAAACACAGACGCAAAAACCAAGACGGGGTTCCTGCTCTAAACAGTGTACAATTGTAAAAACTTTGCGTTTGTATGCCACTGTTTGTTAAGGTTGGTATGATCAACACGATCATCAACATGAGTCCACATCCGTGTAGATAGAGTTTAAACCCATCGTTATGAAAAAATATACTCAATTGAATGACTTTGCACCAAATGCACACACAGACACCACGACCGATCAAGTGCTGTTGGCACACAACAGTTTGGGCAAGTAGGATCAAGATCCACATGCGCTTCAAACAGTGGAGGAACGGTAAAAGCGTTGAGTTTGTATGTTACTGTTGGTAAACATTGATTCGACCATCGGGTTCATTCATATGAGCCCACATTACCATGAACAATAGCGCTCATTTGCTTTCATTTCCATCACAAACACACACACCACGATCGGTCTCGTGCTATTTGTACTCATCAGATAGATACAGTAGGATCATGATCCGCATGCCCTTGAAACAGCGGAAAAAATTAATAAGGTTCCGCTTGTATGCACTGTTGATTAAGGTAAGTACGACCAACCAGTTAATTTACATTGGCCCACATTGATATATTCACTACATATGACGATTAACGCAAAAGTTCACTTTCATGCATTAAAATCTCACACACGTACAACAGGTTTCGTGCTGTTTGCACTGACCAAGTAGGGACAGTATGATCAGGATCAGCATGCGCTTGAAACAGTGGAGGAATGCACATTTGCATGCATTTTCATCACACACGCACATACCCCACGACCGGATTCGTGCAGTTTGCTCTCATCAAATAAGGCCCATAGGATCATGGGTTTTAACAGGTTGGTCGTACCAAATTTAACCAACAGTGGCATACAAGCGCAAATTGATTACCAATCTTCCATGGTTTCAATGCGGATTGTGATCCTAATGCCCTCACCTCATGATTGTAGACAGCACGAAACCGGTCGTGGTGTGTGTGCGATGGAATTGCACGCAAATGAGCATTTTTATGGTCATGGGTTTAAACCCTATCTACATGAGTATTAACTCATGTTAAAGAACGGGTTGGTCATATCTATCTGAACCAAAAGTGCCTTGCAAGCGCAACTTGTTTACCATTGTTCCAGTGTTTCAAACGCATGCGGATTCTGATCCTGCTTTCCTTGCGGGATTAGTGCAAACCGTAGGATTTGGAGTGAGTATGTGATGTAAAAGCATGCAAATGAGCATTTGATATATACAATTTTCTATTTTAATTTAATTAATTTTTACTGTAATCAATTTTTCGGTGTTTACATTAAGTAATGATAAAATGAGTTTAATTAACCACATCTCACTACATTACGTTATAAGAATGATTCCAATTAGTAACAATATTAAGCTGTTCAATACAAAATGGATAATGGTATTTGATAAATATGAGGGTATTACATATTGTATATTGTATTGTATATCATCAATTACAATCTGTTCGAGACCATGGGATAACCCCATTTACAATTGCGTGCAAGTGCCCCTATTAAATCCGGATATCTGAATGCCAGGTCTAATTTGTGCAACAAATTCTAAAAGAATATAAGGCATTCTCAAATAAATTCGATTTTTCAAATTGACAAAGAAAACGAACAGGTTATTCAATCGGGAAAAGTATGCTAAAGTTTTCGCTTGTTAACACGCATTGAAATGAGCAAAACGAAAAAGCACTTCAAGTATGATTTTTCAAAAAAGAGACTGTCAAATGTAACATCTCCTCATTCCGTATTTGTCTTTCATTGGCAGACGGATGATGACCATCTTGTTGCGCGCACTTGAAACTAATTTCGCTTTAAAGAGCATCGGTGTGTTCCAACTGGGTGATTTATTGGGGAACAGAAAGGTAACCTTGAAATATACTTCAACGTGAACCATCCCAACTTGCGCAGCAATCCTTTCGGCAACACAGGAAACGATGTCGTTCATTAGTTGGAACATCCCGATTACCTGTTAGATGAATTTTCTGACATGAAACATTTTTTCGCATGTTGATTCAAATCGTATAAATGATACATGACAAGCGATAAAACGGAAAGATTAATTCTGTTCGATCGTAATCGAAATTTTCTAGGATTCAGAAATATCAGAGATCTCAGAACCTCTTCTGTGATAGTGGTTATCGTATCCAACGGGATACAAGGCGTTGCCACTGAAACCAGTCCTATATCAACGCATTTCATTGAACAACATACTGTATCACACTAGTTCATGAGTTCGCGGTGTCGATGCAGTAGTAGTCAATCTGATGCGATTCGTAAGGCCGTAACTCCTCGTTTCACTAGTTACTGCTTGTTCGTAATCGGTTAAAGGAGCTTTGTTTTTCTCCATTTTATACAGTATATTAGTTCGGTACTGCATTTGGTCGTCAGCAATAAGTTGATAACATGTTTCTAATTGTTCGAAATGTTCCGCACGTTGTTTCGTTGGTTAACTGGCAATGCTTTCTCCAAGCGATTTTCCGCAATTCAATAAATTTCGGAATGCGACCACGGATTATAAAGCTGAGAGCGCGAATAAACTGTTGAGGTACGATTGCAGTGTTTTGGGTTCCGAATTCTGGGCCGCTGCCCCTTTAATCCCATGCCTTTAATTTGCCAGTCGTTGATCATTGTTAGGCCGTTTGACAGGCTTCCAACATTTTTGATGATTTTTGTTGTATCACATGATCGGTCTGCTGGTCACAGGTAGTCTATCAAGCAGGCTATCATATGTTATGTTTTCAAAAAAATGTTCCTCAGTTCTCAATATTCGATCGAGCATGGATGGCATATATGCCCCCCTGTATCTTGTATTGAGTTTTACAAAATTATGAAAGGTAATATATTCAAAGAGCCGCTAGAAGATGGCAATAATTGTCGTGAAAAATAATGTTATTGTTTAGTGGGTTACGTAGATTAAGGTCACCTATGATAAAGTGGCCTGGCATGATAGATAGGAGCAATTCGGCGTAGCTTGACGATATGCGTCGTATTATAAACCAACGGGGCTGCGAGTGGTCGATAAATTACACCGATTATGCTATCTTCTGTTATTGTCGTTGTCAACAAGCATCATAGCATGTCCTAAGATACGAAGTCCAAATCGGTGAGTTCTGTGCATGTGAGTTCCTTATCATAATAGTGTGCTACTCTTCATACGCCTGATGCACGGTTTCGGAGAAGCAAGCGCTTCATAAACTTGGAATTTCAGGTCAGCCAAGTTCTCGTTTTGAACAGCGACAAGGTCGGCAAATATGTTGATCAAGCATTGGGCATTGGTATAGAGGAATTCAACAACAGTTTTGTTAAGTGAAGGTTTTTGGTGTGGCGTGAGGACGCAACCTTCATTTTCACGCTGACTCCAGAAGAATCGGCAATAATCTGTTCTTGAAGCGTTTTGTAGTATATCGGTCGAGAGGAGCAAATTTTGTTTAGCTAATACATTACTCCATCTGGTGTCAGCTCACATGCGAGATTCATATTATGAAGACACTGTTAGGTACGTTTGCCTCATCAAGAGGTTAAAAATTAACTCGTACGTGTCAAAGATAAGACAATGGGTTCGATAATGCATCATTTTGCTCGCGAACTTTCCGTTCGGAAGCAATAATCATGACGAACAAAACACCCCGAAACGTTAAATAGCGGAAATTAGACACTACTCGTAAACAGCGAAAACCTTCCAACTCAGTGATCGGTTTGGACTTAAATAACGTTTACATTAATTATCTATTCCTCATTGATACATGATTGATCTATGTGGTATGAAATAGTGCTACCCTCATGTACTTGATCTCCGCAATTAGGGTTAAATAAATCGTAATTTTCGATCATTTGGCTTTTCGACTTTCTACGTTGGTGTGAAAGTGATTTTCGGAAAGCGTGATTTTATTGGTGTCGCGGTCCAGACCTACTGGCTTCATTGAAAGCCTTTCTAAAGGGAAAAACGTTTTCTCTTCTAGATTGCGAATCATACATAGAATATGTTATCATGCACGATTCCGCAAGATATTTTTGTCAAACTGTGGAACTTTGTTTGCAAAACCGCATGCCAGATGAGCTAAATCATCGTGGATATATCGAATTTAGTAAACATTCAAATGGAATTGACTGCATGAACAAAACGCACTTCCTCACATATTCCTCGGGAAGTTGTCTTCCAGCTTTGAAAAATGGCCGACAGTTCTTATGAAATGAAAAAAAATAATTTGCTTAAATTCTATTACACTATTATCACAAAATAATGTGAAAACACTCATGATCTAATCGAACAGTATTTGTGTTAATTGTTTAAGCTTCATTCCATTTAGACAATGCATATTGCAGTTCTCAGCACATTTTCTGTCAGCAAGCTGAAATCAAGGAACATATATGAATTTTGATGTTGTTATAAACACTATGATTGTAAGCTTTGGCATTGTGGACGTTATCATAAATTACACCATTCAATGTTCCTGATTATTGCACAAAATAGCAGCGTTTCTCTCATGTATATTCATTCCGTGAGTTCACTCTTAGATTAACAAAGCTCGTGCATTTTAGGCCTGATCAGTTACTTAGCTAAAAATGTTCATCTGCATACATATAAGCAATTTTATTTATCTCCACAAGCTTAAGACCTTCTACATTTGTTTGGGTACATGTGTTTGACCAGTTTGTTCATACCAACCTTAATCAACCGTACCCCACACGTGCAAATACTGTGTTGTATAAAAATTGAATTTTTATGATGAAATTAATGGTAAAATTATGGTCTATATATAATGTTTAGAAACATGAATTATGCATCATCGATTTTATAAATTTGCCAAGGAAACATCGCTTGTGCTTCCGTTTTTCAATGTGAATATCGTGAAATATCAGCTTCGCACATATACTCTAAAATTTGTAGAATTTATCCCTTATGAATCACATACGCCATTTGAAATAGGTGAATTAGGAGACATTCTGTAACTTCGTTATTTGCTAAACATAAATTACACATTTTATTCTTTTCTTAAAGGTATCCAAATATTTGATATATTTAATAATATTCAACATTGATACCGTGCCAAAAGGTTGCTTGAACATACTCAAAATATCTTTTGTTTGTCCCAAATAATCTGCAAGTAAATCGACAGTATGATTGTTGCTGCAATAATGTTTGATTCGTACATTAGGGTAGCTATTCGAACATCTGTATAGTTACTCAAATGTTTTACAATACTGAAGGGTTGGGACTCACATTCGCAAGCGATGTCGGTAACTTGCCAGGCATTCACGTCTTCTTCTGTCAGCATCGACAACATTTTATTGAATTCGAGTTGATTAGAATATTTACCTCGATACTCCGACCTCAAATCAGTTGGCCGAAATCGAAGTTGCAAGAACGCGTGATTGGATGTAGCTGGGGTGAGTCCCGAATCCAGTTCGTCACAATTTACATCAAGATGCTTTACCGTGGTAAACAAATGTTTTACCTAGAGCAATTTGAAAAAACGATATCAATAATCCAATTTAGATTCGAATAAACGCGAGCAATGTCTTTACGTGTTTAGCGAATAAGAAGTAAGGAAATACGAATGATCACACCGGAATATATTTTGCCGAGAAAGTGCGAAACTGTTAACTTACATAACCACAAGCTGATCCAGTGACAGCTAACCACAATGAATCCAATTCCAATTGCACATGATATACTATTGAACGAATAAGAGGAATATTTGACATGAAGCTTTTACTTCGGCTAATAAAAAATAAAGCCGAGCTTTCCACGGAATATGTACATATGTCGGCAGTGCTAATAATTGCAAGGGAGGTTTGGCGATTCTAACAGATGCGGCTTATTCGTATAATGAAACATATAACTGCAAAATAGCACAATACATTGACTGAACAAATCCTGATGTTGCGTGTGTCATTTTTTCGTGAATATAGCAATGAAATGTGTATGTGAATTCCACATCATGATTGTTATAATTTACTACTTGTTATCAAATTGAACCTTTCAAACAACCTTGAAAATTTATACCGCGCAGAATGTCAGTTATAAGAATTAACTTACCAATATCGTCAGATGCATTATCTATATTAGTAATAAATAATACATTGATAAAAACATCTTGCGTTTTAATCATTAAAATGTGCCAAAATAGATTGTAGTAGATACCTTATTATTCCTCGATGATGAGGAAGAATGCAAAACATTTTTTTGAAAATATTTAAACTTCCATTTGTATGTTATCACTTAAAAAATAAACGTTATGTACTACCGGAGAACGAAAATCAAAGCCAAACACATTACTAATTATAAAAGTAATATTTTCAAAATTGTTCCGCCACATTATTCTCATGACCCGATCTTCTTGAATAAAGCTTGCAGTATTGAATCTTAGAAATACTAAAAGCTAAACTAATGGGAGAAAATCTTTTCAGATGGATTGTAAACTTACCGGCGTCGTTTAAAAGATTGAACTCGAAATTTTCCTTGCATTCGCTTCCTGCTGGATGACGAGCATGTTGCAGCAGTTGTGGATACCAAGTCCAAGTTTCCACTGGCCAAAAGAGCTGTTTGTTAATATTCACTTTGGGGCCATTTAAATTGACCAGTGCGCCATAAATAGATTTGTAATCAACTGATCGCACATCCCGATTAAATTTAATTGTATGTTGGATAAATTTTGCAGTTGCCACAGTCAGCTAAATGCAAAAATAACAAATCACTTAGTTTGCACAATTAAATCTAGTACTTTAGTGAAGTTGGTAAATATTTTTAAATTGACAAGATATTTCTGCTTTCGGCATCTAAATAATTTAATCGATTACCCTAAAGCATTTGTGGAAAATATAAGATAGAATGTCTGTGTTTGAAATTGTTTCAACATACACACGCATATTAGATAGAGAATACTATATATATAGATATATAGATATAATATATATATATAATATATATATATATATATATATATATATATATATATATATATATACTACTTTCAAGTGGAGGCATTTTTCCATTGACATTTCCAAACTGCGTTAGAGCAGATGCTGCGCCTTTAACGCTAACATCTTCAAAAGCCGCTGATCGCTCGAATCCTGCCAATCACTGTGAGCAATGCATCAGAGATTGTTCCTTTCGAATCGGACAGTTCTGTAATTCAAAGTCTGCAAAGCATACAAATCATCATACGATTGCGATGTATATCGATCGACTGGAAATAACAACATATTTGACGATAATATTTGATAGTTAGTTCATTCATTTACAACACGCTGTTGATTTCATATATTTTCTCAAATAATTTTCAACGGAACATTAAGCAAGTTAAAATTCTCAAGCTCACCGGTTGTGCAATAGACTGGACTTTACTTGACGATAATTCTGAACCTTGCTTTGCATTTTATTATCAATGCAGAAATGACTGGCGTAAAGAAATTCTGAGGATGAATAAATCAAACGCATCATTTACGATTTCCATCATACATGAATTTTAATTAACTATTATATATTCGTAATGAAAATTGTAATGTCCTTTGACGTATTGAATTCATACTAATTTATTTTATGTAATTTGTATTCACGAGATTTTATGCTAATTCATATCTGATATCCTGGAAAAATAGGGAGATTTGATCCAAAGTAAAAACGTTGGAGAATGTTCTCAAGTCAAGTATGTTAGCTGCTATTCGAATATTTCATGCTAACATTCCCTTTTGTACTTGAGGCACTCTGCAAAAATCTCATTCGCACAGAAAAAGTTGTCCAAAATTTATAAAGCATGAATCTAATAGGAACGTAATCGATATCGTCTTAAATGAAAAACCTCTGCATCCGAGCGCTCTCAGGTGCGTAGTTTTCTAAAATGATGTCAATCATCAAGCAATTCTATTTGGATATGCCAACGATAACATGTCAAAGACAATCAAAAATTCCTAACAATCGAAGATCCGCTGTCACAATCAACAAAATTAAATGATTTCTATCGCAAAATGCATCGAATTAAGTTCAACTGATCATTTTATCTCGCTTGATGTCGAACATTTGCAATCCACTACACCGAGGAAAACCATCTACCAAAAGAACAAGATATTTTCTGTGAAACATAAAACATTGGTTTCCGGGTCAATAGGAAGAATATATGTTGAAACTCACGATAATGTCCTGCTTTCTCATTATCTACGATTTTTAAAAATATAATTACGTCTATAGAAACAGAGAATGACATTCATTCGAAGTGTACATGAGTAATGAGGACATTTATTAGAATTTAATTCATAATCAGCGCATAGAAATACCGGTAATTTTTCGTCTTAGCATACTGCTCACGTGAATTGCAATATAATACAATTATATATATATATATATATATATATATATATAAACATTTAAATTCCACTTGATATCGCTCGCAATATTTGATTATCCATGGAAGTGACACTATTTTAACCTGAATATTATCATTTATGAAAAGATTACTCACCTTGCGAAAAATTTGGCTCGACTGGTGTGATTGCAATCACGTTGAATCCACGTTGTTCCATCAAACCTTTCAGGCGAAAATTGGTCGAAAATTTTGGAACCATTGAACCACGGCTTAACGTGCTTGCTTCGAACTCGAGAACAAATTGTAGGCTACGTATTACAGATATGTATTTGTAACGACGTATCTTCAAATCATTCAAACCCGTAACATTCATCTGTGAAATGATATTAATCATACTATGAATATGGTTATCTATTGAGCTTGTATTGCTTTTACAATGTTACGTTGGAAAACCCAATGAAGTCAAATTCCTTCCAGTCAGTCTTAATATACATAATTTGTGCAGGTGAGCACACTGTTAGATAAGGCTGGCATGATCAACCTGTACAATCTCATGTGTCTACGCTTATGTGGCAGGGGATAAAAATCATTGTCTAGAAGAATGTTTCTCATTTGCATACATATCCATCGTATGCACAACACAATGTGATTTGTCCTGTACGCACTCATTACATGGGGTCAGAACGAGCACGATATACATTCCGTTGAAACAATTGAATAATTGCAGACAAGTTGCGCGTGGGTTGTGTGTGATATTTTTCAACTCTATCTACATGATTGTGAGCATATTAGATAAAACCGTTTGATCATAAATTCAAATTCAAATTCAAAGATTTATGGTTAAAAAAGTTAATACTTTACAACACCACAGGATGACGGTATTAATAAAACATGAAAAAATACAATAGTATAAAAGCAATAGGAAATTTCAAATTTAAGGCTCACGAATGTTATTCTTTTGCATATTTAAGTCCAATTTCACTTTAAACGCCGCCAGGCATGGAGAGTCCACCACATGTTGGGGTAGGGAATTCCGAAGAAATATAGCACGTATGGCGAAAAAATGGCGCCGACAGTCAATACGGGAACTTGGGGCGTAAAGGGATAATGTATGTCCGCGTGTCACTTTCCCATCACACACATCAAGCAAGTGTTTTAGTGGTTGTCCTTCGGTAGACACAATTCTATAAGTCAGAATAATATCGCGTCGTATTCTCCTTTGGGTAAAGTCGCATAGACCCAGACGTCGCAATCTTTCGGTGTACGGAACATTGCGAAGACCCATCACTAAATTTGTTGCTCTATGATAGATTTTATCGAAGAGAGCAATATCCTTTCGCAGCCAAGGAGCCCAGACCTCTACCGCATACTCCATCGTAGGGCGAAGGTAGACATTCATTATCCTTGGTAACGTTACCAGAGAGAATCTTCCAATTATTCTTCGAAAGATACCCAACAATCTGTTTGCCCGTCGATATGTGTTCTGGCAGTGCGCTGTGCTCTTCAGGTTCCCGCTAATCCACACTCCAAGATCTTTTTCTAACGAGCTCCATGCTAGGTTTCCAGTTTTCAATCGATATGACCAAGGAACATTCTTGCCAAGATGGAGCATCTTACATTTCTGTTTGTTGAATGACATGTCATTCATGGCCGCCCAATTCGACACGCTGTCCAAATCCGTTTGCAGTTTCTCACAATCCTCTGCAGAACTTATTGTCGTCCATATTTTCATATCATCCGCGAACAGGACCATTCTAGACGATATGAGGGGGGTAAATCTTTCATGTACAAAAGAAAGAGGAGCGGGCCTAGCACAGACCCTTTTGGGACTCCACTGGTGGTTTTGAACGTTTGGGATAGCGCTCCGTTAACTTTAACTCAGGCGTCGCGATCTGACAGATAGTCGCACAACCATGAGAGGAGTGGATCACATATTTCTAAACGCATCAGTTTTTGAAGAAGCAAATGATGATTGACTATGTCAAAAGCTTTCGAAATGTCTAGGTAACAGACGTGGATGCAAGAACTTTTATCCATCTCCTTGGTCCAGTCGTCTAACGTGAGGAGAAGATTTGTGAGACAAGATCGGTGTGATCGAAATCCATGCTGCGCTGGCGAAAACAAATTATGCGATTCGAAGTGTGCAACTATTCTTTCCGAGACGATACGTTCCATGAGTTTAGCAATAACAGGTAAAAGTGTGACGGGACGATAATTTGCATCGTCAGATCGGCAACCGCCTTTGAAGATAGGTGTTATCACGCCGGACTTCCAATCTTTCGGTACAACTCCCTTAAGCAACGAATAGTTAAACAGGCTGGAGAGCGGTTCACAAAGCTGACGGTGACAGAACCTGAGCACATCCGGTGTGATGCCATCCGCTCCTGGGGATTTTCTTACCTTTCGTTTGAGCAAATGACTTGCAACAATCATTGGATTTATCGAAATATCGCACAACGTTTCGATTCCTGTTCCAATTGAATACTCAGAACGTTCCACTAAAACCTTTGGCACGAACACCTAAGAATAGTAAATTGTCAGAGCATTTGCGGTTTCTAACGCTGTTTCAGTAAGTTTTTCGCCATTTTGGATGGGAAAAATACCTGGTTTGACTTTCGCTTTCGCGTTCATGATTTTGTATAATAACTTTGGGTTGCGTTCCATTTTCGACAGGAGCATCAATTGGTGCGCTTCCTTATCCTCTCGAATAAGCGCAGTCACTTTGTTGCGTAACATACGGAAATGTTGCCAAGAAGTAGAAGTAGTGTTGGCTTTATGCTGCACCCACGCTGCTCGCTTCAGTGCTATCCACTTTTTTGTTCTGCTGCGGACAACAAAACGAAGTTTATCGACGCACCTTTTCTGAACGATCTGCAAGTTCTCGTCTATCTTCATTTTCAGAAAACATACAAGCTCGTTCCATTGCGAGTCAGGGGTTATATTGTCCATCTGAAAGTGCGGAATCTGCACGAGCGATTTAATCAGGGCCAATTTATCTACCCGTCGAACCACCCCATTCGGAGTAAGCGATTGCTGTGTACTGCAAACATAGTCGTACACAAGCACTGAATGGTCGCTAAGACCCAGTGGAGCCTGGAATTCGATCGCTTCGATAGATTGTTCCTCCGACGTTAACACCAAATCCAAGACAGAGGGGCGGTCAGAACATCTCCTCCGGGTGCATTCGTGAACATGGTTGTATAACGGGATTGAATCTAGTACCTCTCTAAATCGGTATTTTGGTGTTTGTGGGTAGTGATCGTCCCTGAGATAAAGGGTGGACAGATTAAAATCACCCATAATAAGTGTCGTTGCTTGCTGTGTGCGAGCCAAGCGCTGAAGCACTTGGATCAACCTTTCGTTGTACTATTCCGTGGATGAAGGGGACCGGTAGACCACACCAATAATGCAGACTTCACCAGACATCAGTTTTAAAGTGCACCAAATTGTATCCTCGAGCGTGAATTCAGTCTTGTCTATTGGATGGCACTGGAGTCGATTATGGTAATAAAGAGCAACACCACCACCGCTTCTCTCTCTATCGTTCCTTATCAAATTCATATTTGGAATTGATATCTCCGATTCAATCAATTGGGAAGAATACCATGTTTCTGTAATGGCGATAATGTCAGGTGAGTAGCGCGAACATATCTCGGTTAGCTCAGCTAATTTGTTCGGAAGGCTTTGTGCATTTGTATATAAACATCTTATAAAGTTCGTGGTGTACAAATCATGAAAAGTTATTAGAGGGCCGACTCGGTTAGAGTCGGAATACTCAAGTACCAGCTCATGTACCAGCCTCATCTAACAATGTCTTGTTTAAAATTTTACAAATGTTTCAAGGTGTACGTATCCCGGATTTTACTCTCCTTACAAGATGATACCAAACAACACGAAATCGGTCTTGAGTTGTGTGTGATAAGTGCACGCAAATGTGGGTATTTTCACTTGTAATGTAGTTCATTCACTCCGGAAAGCGAAGACTTGGATGTGCTTATATTCAGCAACCAGCACTTTATTGCATAGTTGCGGATATACGAATAATAATTCAAATAATACGCGAACATACCAACGAGCTTAGAAACCTCACAAATCCAAAATGTGTGATTATATTTACAAACTGTGGTAGTCACGGAAAAACTAGAACTTGCAGCTCGTATGCGTTGTTCAACGGTTTGCTTTGTTTGTCCATTATTCATGGCCCACTGCAGTTCGTCGTCATGGGGGATGGTGGCATACATTAGGACTTTGGAGGATGAAAGAGAAAACAACTTTAGCAAGATTAAAAGTGACAAGCCTTAAATCGGAATCGTCTAATAATCTTAGGATTGTTCTGAATCCATCTTAGTTATGACTGAGCTGTTATAGTTTCTATTTTTTTACGTAGTTTCATTATGGCATACTTCAAATCTTTCCTTTCTAAAGTATATGGAAATCAGATTTACCGTGTTATGAACGTGGAGGTGGTTTACAGTCCATCTAAATTACTCAGCGAACAAGAAATCTTTCATACATAGACAAAATTAAGCTGTTACGTTTGAGAACTTATTTCTTAAAGCAACATAAATTAAAACTTAATAATTACAAGCAACTACCGTAATAATTTTCAATTCTAGAATACATTTATCCGTTCTACAGCCTTCTGAATCAGAAGGAGTAAGTCGTGCGATTATATCCTATATTCATTAAATTTATGAAGAAAACAATATTTAATATAATATAATATATTATTGTATGAATATAAAAAGATATTCGCGGATAAAAAAGTCACTGCATGATAATCCTATTTAGATTTCTCCATATTATGACAACAACAAATTTTTTTCTAATCAAGCCTCCACATATCACAGTGATGAATACAAAATGCATTTTTCATAGGAATTAAGAAAATATCCTCTTTTATTTAGTTTCAACAAGGTATTGTTTGTTCGAAAGGTCTTGCCAAATTGAATGCAGTTAATTTGAGCTTTCTCACACCAATCGACCCACATGACTTTCATCCCTGAACCATGTAATTTGATAAGAAAACGAAAGTCAGATCAGTAACTATTCCCCGACTATCATTATTTTGTCGGAGCAACGGAGAAATAAATGATCAATGTGATTATACCATTGCGAAATTCAATGTACATTGTTTAAAAAACAAATTAAGTTGAGAAATGGTAAAGTAATCATCGATTGTAATAATATCTGGTTTGATTTCAATGATTTAAACAGCGAAGAACTACAAAACGAAATGCTCTACTGCCCGTGTCCCGTTACGCTATAAATCAAAATGAACGCTCACTGAACCTGAACATACTATCTCCACCCGATGATGGCAAACCGGAAGAAACCGATAGTGGTGTTTAATGGAAGGGGATGTGAGCACCACAATACATGGGACTTTTATAAGCACATCGATCGCTTGGCCAGGAATCACTTTGTGATTCTGAATTCGAACATCGTGGTTCTTTATAAGAACCCTATGTAATAGTGGCATTGATGTATAACCTCGTTTAACACTATACCAGTGTTTCAAGTCTTATTGAATCTGATTTTACTGTCTCGGTCGGATGAAGTCTAACACCCAGAAACCGGTAGTGGTGTGTTAGGGAAGGGGATTTGAGCACCACGATATATTAAAATGAAATTAATTTATTACGAAATTGAAGTAAAGTGCCATATCTGTACACTTTATCATCAAATTTAGATCTATGCTTATCGTTATCGATAGCAAAATTTTAATAGTCACATTTTATGTTTGGCCACAATGTACATACCCCGAACACCCTTGCTAACTGTAAAATATTTGATGAAGTCTTTCGAGAGGTTCTCGTTTCGAAAGTCATAAATATTGATGAGCAGCTAATGAAATTATGAGGAAATGTGCGGTAAAATTAAGAAATACAATATTTCATATTTAATTTCACTAAAGCGTACACCACTAGCTGTTAAATCCAAATTAAATATGCGAACTCTATCTCAACCGATGATTTGTAATATTTACGTGATGATGCTGGAGAATATGTTTTGACAGGCGTTTACTATCTTATTTGGATTCATCGTTGAAGGCTTGAAATCTCTTACTCAACAACAACAGGGTTCCACCCATCATTTTCATTTAAACACGATTCAAACGTGTCAGTGAATGTAAACACGAATACCGAGACAATCCTCATCCAAAAACGACAAATATTCTCACGTGTACCTACTTTCACCATAATCACTACTGTCTCATATAACAAATCGCATGAACCTACAGTGCTTCCTTGTCATAATTATTATCAAAAAACATTAGATACTACCTGAATTGTAGCCTACGCAATCAAATTGCGAGCAATACTTTTAACATTTTGTTAATAAATACGAGATACACTGAACATGGAGAAAATTGTTTAAAATAAACGAATTTCAAATTCGATTCAGTCATTCTTAGGTAAAAGCTGAGTAGATAGCATTTAAATGCTTTATATTGTGTAACATCCTGATGAAATATCAAACAGAATAAGTTTGTAAATCATGAAGAGCAAGGTCTAAGTTTGAGCATGATCTAGTAAACACAAGATTTTAATTTAACTGAAGTCAAATACCGAAATCGGTTTTTCTCTCTGATTGTGTTTTGCTCACAAAAATAAGAATTTGTACACGAAAAATACTGATATTTCTAGTCGATCAAATTCATCGATGAAAATAATTGGTCGAGCACTATCTACTTAATATTCGCAACAATTTCCCTCAAAACTTGCAGTCATATGGTTTGTCTGAAATGCAAAGTGGCGTAATTATTTTCAATAATACCAGAACATGCTTCATTAGAATTTACTCACGGAAGATTGGCTCAATATTGGTTATCGCTAAAATATATCAAAAGGTTTTGTGAATATTATACCATATCAGTTTCAGAGATAAATGTGGGAGCCAGTGAAATGACGCGTGCAATTCTCAATTATAATTTTCACCAACTGTTCAATTCGAGTGAGCAAGCAAAATTTAGTTATCGATTCCTCGACTTCAGTGTTTCACATTTGCCATTGTTGCGCTGCTATAAAAAGCGTGAATAATAGTAGCTGATGGGGCCACATAATATCACCGAATAAGCTTATACAAAATTGACGACACTGTTGAAGACATCAATTATAACACGTTATTCCAACATGCAATGCCGTATCGCACATGCTGTTCGCACATAACAGAAAGAGTCGCGTGCCTGGAATATGTGGAGCATTATCAAGCAGAGCTGACATTTTGAATACTTTGTTGGATAGAACTGATTTCACCAAGTTTAACTTTGACTGTGATCGCTTGACAGAAATTATCCATGTTTGCATACATCATCGAAGCTTTAGATTTCGTCTTGAGTTGCATTCACGTTGAATCTCAATAATCTTATTTCAATTCTGGATTTCGGAATTTTCGTGAACATTCAACAATTTCGATCGCTTACGTTGCCAAAAATGAAAAAGTTTCACTTCGTTTCGTTTTGAAAGGTGAGGAATTAGAAAGATACCTTGGTTCTGGTCATTCCTCAATTTAATCCTAAAGTAAATTCTGAATTAATTGGACATGTTTGCTACATTGAAATTTACCCCTGTCATGATTGTTAGCATCAAATATATTTTGGTCTACTCCTAATTACTCTGAAGATACATGGAAACATGTACGCGGTTTTTCCTTCAAACGATGCGAATTCGCAAAGCCAATACTTCCTTCAAGTTGTGGCTGTAATAGTGGTGTTTTTACCAACCTATGGCATATCAATGAATCCACGTAGCCTTGACCAAGGGCTACAATTAAGTATTATTGGACGTGCTGCTGTTGCTCTAAAATTATATAGATAGATAATCAAAACGAATGAATTTTCAGCTACCTGTGATTCGAGTCAAATTAAGTGTGCTATCTTCCCGGTAATTGCCTTAGGGCAAGCCATCAAACACAATTATTAGGCTGTCAAATTTAAGGGCTAATGTAAAAGGCACTGTCGGATGACAGTCTAAAAGTTTGGTTTCGTTCAAACTTAATACGTTTTACCAACATAAAATTCATTTGTTATCAAATTGTAACAGAGAGTTTGAAATCACACGAGCAATGCTTTCAAAAACTTACAAATATTGAGTTGGCAATAGCCATTTTCGAATATTATTACTGCAGTGTTAAACAAAAATATGAAGGAATTTTGATTTTATTTACAGAGATGGAATATAACAAAAGATAGCATTATAATTAGGATTTTTGCATTCAAAATTACCATTTCTGAAAATCCAAATGTTCAAAATCCTTTGTGCCTAAATCTTTAAAAAATGATATCACTGACAATCCTACGAATGTAAGCTCTCAACGATATTGAACATGAAATAAATTAGAATCATCGGGAAAAACATGTGGTAGACGATGATTTGCTGACTATAGCGCCGTAATTAAACCAAATGCGAAATACAAATCACAAACCCGTGTAAAGCAACCTAACGAAAAATAACCACATGTTGTGTCTACGAATATTGCTGCGCTGGAAATTTAATGTTTTCAATGTTACTTATAGTGTAATCTATCTCTGTCAATACGAGAGCACTGTATTTGATAAAATGGAAAGCGTGTCTATGATTGGACAAATTAATACTGCTTTGAAATTAACATGAAACATACGTTGTTTAGATTTATTTGAGAGTAATTCCAAAAGCAAAAGGCAAATGACTCCTCCTTGTTGACTGTGTTTTTTGATGACATTTGCGTGTTCACATGAACTCGACAGTATGATTAATCGCGCACGGAAAATCAATAAGGCGCAGAGCATTTTCAAATCTAGATGTGTGCATCTCATCGATATGATGACGGTCAGAACTTCACGAGTGAGAGTTTGCAGATGAAAGTTTCAATGTTTGTTACTTGTAATCTCAGGTGCTTGGTAGAGCCCGGAATATTATGAACAAGTGACCGTCTGAAAAACTAAATTTAAGCAGAGCACAAAAGTTTTACTAAGACGTAGCAACGTATATTTCGCTCTTAGACGATGCAAAATATTGTACAAACGGAGTATAAGAAAATCCACCATGTTAATCTAAACATCGTATTGAGAAAGTCGTTTTTTTATCATCGTCAATTATAAATAAGATGAAAAATGTGCTGCTCATCGAAATTATGGTTTAGGTCCCGTTAGTGTTCACAGTAATGCTGCGAAGCAAGGATAAATGAGCACAGACCCTATTTGATGTGCCGCATTTAGGGTACACTTAGGCAACAAACAGATTGGGGAAAATGTTTTCTAATTTAAAATCTTGTTAAAAACTAAAAGTGAAAAATTGATCGGAATATGTTTGGGAGCGGTCGCGTATTCATAATGGGATAAATTTTTTCTTCATTTGGTTATATCCGTTTTCGGGAAATGTTTTGCATCTGGCAAACAAGCTTTGTTCAACCAAGTTTGAGAGTCGGTACAGGGTAGTAAACCGAATGGGGAGCCCCTACATGCCGAAGCGCTCGAATTCGCCAATGCAAGTCAATTTGCGGTCATTAAGCTGCAAGTGTCAGTGATGCGACATTAAGCAGCTAATATGCATCCTATAATCAATATTTAATTAAACATTTTTCATAGAAACAGTTTAACGTTTATCCCATTAGTTCGCACTATTATAGATGCGATCCGCAGTGTGATCTTATCTCGACCGCATTCATTCGTTTCACATTGATTTCGTTACACAGAGTATTATACAAATCGCCAACTGGTTATGGTCGTACGTACGTGAACTGAAACACACTTGGCTTACTAATGAATGGGATCTACTAGTTGACTCCACTAAAAGCTATCTCCTGTGTAAAGTCATTAAGAAGCTAGAGGTTGCTGAACCAGATGCTACACTTGAGATAAATGAGGTGCCGAAACTTCGTGACTTGGGTATAGAGGTTTCAGTGAACTCTAAATGAGCTGATCCATGTGCATCTGCTGCACAATGCGCTAGGAGCGAGCTTTTTCACCTTCGATCAGTTTTATCTGCAGGTCCTCAGACGTTTTCATACCATTATACAGAGCGCTTGCGAGACCACATCTCGCGTATTGCATTCAATTATTGTCACCTTTTTTGGAAAGAAATATGGCTAAGCTTCAATGTTTTCGACACCTAGCTACTCGTATGACTATTGGGCAATCAGGTAGGACGTATGAGGAACGATGGCTGAGTCTAGATCTTTTCTCACTAATAAGAAGGCGGCTACGTGGGGACCTGATTGAAACGTTCAAAATCATGACAGGTTTCAGTACTATTCATTCAAATGAAATGCATACTCTGGTGCCAAGTCTGGGTACTCGAGACCACCAATTAAAACTGGCCAAGCTACATGTTAGGTCAAATGTTCGTAAGTACTTCTTTAGTGAAAGGGTAGTAAATTACTGGAATCGTCTTCCTAAAGAAGTTGTTTGTTCTACTTCGGTAGTGGGTTTCAAGAATGGACTCGACTCTGTGTGGTCTTCATTATTTCCTGATTTTTATCCTTAAGTGAATAGTTGGTATGATCCTCATGTTGTCTTTGGAACGCACTAAATTTTCACCTCACCTATTGGTGAAAAGAGTTTTTCTGTTGCATTCCAGATTACTCTCATGCCAGAAGATATTTGTGAAGACCTTGTTTGAAGTGGTGGACGCTCTTCTGTGGCATTTCACCGAAAGAAATCTGGACGCTCAATTGGCTCGTTAACCACTTACCGTCATAAGCAAACTGAAATGAACTGAACCGAACTGAACTAAGATCCTGAATATTGAATATTTTCGTTGTTCGTGTCTAGCGTGAATGAGCATTTTAGTCTCGTTCATGTTGAATCTCAACCGAAAGTCATTACTATGTCGACAAAAACAGTGTATTAGCGATTGGATACATTGTGATAGTAAAAATAATGGTTACATCGTCAGCAAACAAGATGTAACGGATTATTATATCCCGTACCTCAGACATGTACCATCATAAGGTACACTATTAAAATCTGCTGCGGCGTCGTGTGATAAAGCAAATAGCATCAGTTATCCTTATACAACAGTTACATAGAAGCCCAACTTGTTTTCCATCATTCCTGTGCCTCAAACATAATCAGATCCCAATTAATTGATCCAACCTCATGTGTGCAAACACCACGAAACCGGACGCGGGGAGTGTGTGATTGAAATGCCTGCAAGTGATAATTTGTTTTCAGGATCATCAGTTTAAAACTTATCCACATATTTCGGACACATGAGTTTAAACAGGTTTGTGGTACTAATCTTATCGAACAGTGGCATACAAGCGCAAATATTTTTCCATTATTCGACTGGTTAAAGCACTAGCGAATCACGATCTAACTGTCTCTACCTCAAGAGTGCAAACCGCTCGAAACCTGAATTGGGGAGTGTGTGATGGAAATACATGCAACTTGAATTTGTGATCACGATCATGTGTTTAAACAATATCTACACGTTTTTGTGCATTTGTGATTGAACTAGTTGTTTGTACCAACCTCATATAACACTGGCATACAAGCGCAACCTGATTTATAATGTTCTACTGTTTCATACGGTTGCGGATCCTGATATCACGGTCCATACCTGATTAGTACATCTGTACCAAACAGGTCGTGGGGTGTGTGTGATGGAAATGCAATAGATTTTAACCTTTATCCGCTTCTTATGGTGTTATCCACAGAATTAAAATACAGTTCATCCTTTGTTGGTGCCCTGAAATGCATGACGAAGTAATTCATTAAAGAGGAGAAGCTGTTACCCATGCTGCTATTGGTCTCTCTCCAGTACATCATGGGAAGAAAGAAACTGTAGTTTTGATGCATTTAAACCATGAATGATTTTGATTTTTGCATAGACAAAATCGCGTAGACATTCTAATTCCAGGTTTTTAATCCAGGTTGATTCCTGAAGCTTTTTTCTCGACTTTTTACAAAGAAAATGCAGTGTATATTTGTAATCGATGTTTTTATCACCATAGCAGGTCCGTTTTCATGGATTAATGAGGTATACCTGTCCGAAGAGAGCTGGTTTTGAGGCGTTAACCACTCGACATCGCCCTTTCTCGTGACACAATAAGCAGTTACGCCAGGTGAAAGTGGATCACGCGTGTGTCCAGGAGTAGGACGGATTGTGAGATGATATATAAAACGTGCGTTGTCAAATGATTGTGAAAACGCCACAACTATGAGGTACATATTTTTATTAAGCGCATGTGCGAAAATATTTACTGAAAAACTATCTTCGTTTCTGTTTCGGCTGCATAATTTTAAATTTTATTGATTCATAACTGGATACTAGGGGATTAAAATGAAACATGCTTTACTTAGATTTATTTGAGAGTAATTTCATAATCAGAAGGCAAAATGACTCATCCTTGTTGACTGGTTTTTTGCTGAGAGTTGCGTGTTCACATGAACTCGACGGTATGATTAATCGCGCATGGAAAATCATTAAGGCGCAGAGCATTTTCAAATCTAGATGTGTGCATCTCATCGATACGATGGCTGTCAGAAGTTCACGAGTGAGCGTTTGCAGATGAAAGTTTTAATAAATCTTACTTATAATCTCAGGTGCTTGGTAGAGCCCGGAAAATTATGAACAAGTGACCGTCTGAAAAAACTAAATTTTAGCAGAGCACACCAGTTTTACTAAGACGTAGCAACGTATATTTCGCTGGTAGACGAAGCAAAATATTGTACAAACCGAGTTTAAGAAAATCCACCATGGTTATCTAAACATCATTTTAATAAAGTCGTATTTTATCATCGTCAATTATAAATAGTATTAAAATTATGCTGCTCATCGCAATTATGAGTTCACAGTAATGCTGCGAAGCAATGATAAATGAGCACAGACCCTATTTGATGTGCTGCATTTAAGGCATACTTAAGCAACAAAATAGATTGAGTAAAACGTTATCTAATTTAAAATCTTAAAACTAATAGTCAAAAATTGATAGGAATATGCTTGGGAGTGGTCGCGTATTCATAATGGAATGAATTTTTCCTTCAGTTGGTTATATCCGTTTTTGGGAAATGTTTCACTTCTGGCAAACATGCTTCGTTCAACCAAGTTTGACAGTCACGACAGGATAGTAAACCGCATGTCGAAGCCGTCGAATTCGCCAAGACAAGTCAATTTGCGATCAATAAGGTGGATGTGGCAGTGATGCGACATAAAGTAGCTAATATTCGTCCTATACTGAATATTTAATTACACAATTTTCCTCGAATCAGATTACCGTTTACCCAGTTAGTTCGGACTTTTATGGAAGCGATTAACAGTGTGACCTGAACTCGGCCTTGTTCATTCGAATCGCATTGGTTTCAATGCACAGGGTATTATGCAAATCGATAACTGATTCTGGTCATAGATACGGGAACTGAGACACACGGCTTACAAAAGAATAATCAGCGGTAAGTCTTAAAACAGACGTGTTGTGTGAATGATACTTCGTCATGCTCCTCGTCCTGATTATGACATTGTGTATGACACAGCTTCTGTGTCAGAATTGAGACGGTACGCAAAACTGCTCCAACCTATCGCATATAAATTACTTTAAATTATGAACGTGACCACATTTTAAAAAGCTATTTTTAAAATGCAATGACGTATGATGGGATGCTAACAACATAATACAACAGCTCATAAATACGTATATTTACCTAGTGATGGATTACTCAGTGCAAGCTTGGGCACCATGGCTACAAAAGGATATCAAGCTGCTCGAGAGGATTTATCACAGAGCAACTAAAATGGTTTGCTGTCTCTGCAAGATACCATATAAGGATAGACTCTTTCATGTTAATTTGGATACACTGATTCGCAGATGGGTTCGATTTGATCTAATCGTAACTTATAGAATAATGAACTTATAGATGCACCCTCAGATGGAGAGAGAAGTCGACAATGTCTCTCTATCTTAAGGACAACACGGATTTACCACATGCACATGAAAATGTTGAGCGCTTACCAACCATTAATTACTTTGATGCCCCCTACTCTTGATGAGCTCACCAGAGCACTCGACGTCTTAGCAAGCAGAAAGTTCCTTAGTGATGACGGAATTCCACATGTGCTCATCAAATGCTGTAGAACAGATTTAATGCCAAAACTTCATTAATATCTTCATTGGTTCACTCGGGAAGATTGTGTTCCACAAGAGGTGTCAGACACCAATATCATCACGCGTTTTGAGTATAATGTTGATTGAGGCGCCTGCAACAATTACAGCGGGATCTCCATTCTGTATGCTGTAGGCAAATTGTTCGCTTAAGTTTTGCAAATGCGGCTCCAAGTATTAGCTAACAGGTGAGGATCAACTGTAGACTTGAATCTCTCCCTAAAACAATTTCAAGAAAATTATTGTAAGAGCTTATGTCATTATGCGCTATTTTCGCTGATCTGACAAGAACATTTTACTATATTAGCAGAAAGATTGTTTTCAAAACGCTTGATCTTATAGGCTGCTTCCAAGTTGCAGGATGTGCTAACCAGTTTGCTAACTTCCGTAAACACCTCCATTCATTTATGGTATACGTTTCAAATACATGCACTGAAATTCACCATGAGCGAAGTCAAATACTGTGGTCAAGAGACTGTATCGCCACCCATCTTCAATTGTGACAACGGTCAGCTTGTACCTGTCAATCATTTCACATATCTTGTTCAAACGTGGTGGATAACCAAAGTAATGTGTTGCTCACATCCCCATCCCTTACACTCCACTACCGGTTTCTGGCTGTTTGCCGTCGTCAGGTGGAGACAGTAAGATGATGTTCAGTGAGCCTTGAAACAGTGGTAAACTGGTAAACAAAGTTATACTTGTATGCCACTGTTATATAGGGTTCGTACAACAAACCACGATTTTCAGACACGGAATCACAAAGTGATTCTTGATCAAGCACTCAAGCACGAACCCTTTATAACAGTGGCATACAAGTATAACTTTGTTGTGGATAACGTTTCGCTAGATTCGGCGATCGATAAGCGAATTTGTGGAGCAGCTGCCATTTTGTTTCGATTGAACTCTCTTGTCTGGGAAAACCGCAAGTTGACTGTCAAGACAGAGATCCTGATATACAGCGCGTGTGTACTAAATGCCTTACTGTACAGCAGTGTAACTTGCATCATCCACGAAAGATACGAAAAGATACAGAGCACCTGCGATAAACTGAATTAATATTGAATGATCAAATCAATGAATGCTGATGTACTTACCAAACCTTATATATAGACCACGTTCACCTTACTATGACATCGCGTTTACTCTGACTGGGCAATGTGTACGGAGTAGAAAATATTCGTATTTCATACGGGCTAATCCATATTGAGTTGAAGTAAAGAATTCAACCTTTGGGAAGACCGCACTTTTGGTATAAAAACATTCGCAAAAGAGACATGAAAGCTCTTGACATCGACCATTTCTTTAAAGAAGAACTGGCTCTTGACCGCTCACTTTAAAGGCTCTGTGTAAGCGTCTTTTCCAATCCGGGGAAAAACAGATACAGCGCTTGTCTGCTGAACGTCGATCATGCATCCTGCGTGCATCTGACGCCGATATACTGAGTAATGCCAATCGCCTGAGCGCTGCGGGAGAGATATTCCCTCTCGTATCGGACTGTTTAGTCATTTAAAATGCTGCGATGCATTAAACAATTATGCGCTGAAGAAGTACATCCATGGTGGACATCGACGAAAGTAGGTCAACAAAAACAATTGTGAAGAATTGCTTAATTTTAGGCGAACGGAAGATGAATGCAGATAAAAAGTGCAGCTTCCTCACCTATTTTACAGATTATTTATTGGGTCACGTTGCAACTTTCAGTATAGAAGACACCTTTGAAAGCAATAAAATTACACATTGGTTTTTGCAATTTATTTTCTTTGACTAATACTGTTTCTCGTTAAATTCGATTACGTGAGCATTGATTAAAATTGATTGATACTGTATATTCCGCCGGGCGCATTCATGCAGCCTACATTGATGATACTATTTACAATCGAGGATAAAAATTGACAACTAAAGTCTGTGTATGCAATCCTGGGATGAGCAACCTAGGTTAAAATGAATATTCCGTTGGTATTTTCACGGTATGTATGATATGATCAAGAGAGCCATTGGTCCAAACAAACTTAAAACGGCCCCAATTAAGTCTGCATCTGGTGACCCGATTGTGGACAAAACTCAGCAGGTGGAAAGATGGGTAGAGCACTTCTCCTCTCTCTACTATAGGGACAGTACTGTTTTACCGCATGTACTTGAAAATGTCCAGCTGTTGCCGACTATTGAATATCTAGATACTCCCTCTAGTCTTGATGAGCTCAATAAGACAATAGACCGCTTAGCGAATGGAAACGCCCCTGGTGACGACGAAAATTCCACCTGAGCTCATTAAATGCTGTAGAGCAGCATTATTACAACAACTTCAACATTTCGTTCTTCAGTGCTGGCAGGAGGAGTGTGTCCCACAGGAGATGCGAGACACAAAGATCATCACCCTATTTAAGAATAAAGGAGATAGAGGCGACTGCAACAATTACAGAGGAATCTCCCTTCTGAATTTTATGGGCAACTTTTTGCTAAAGTCTGCAAGTTTTAGCTGATAGAATTTACTCCGAATCACAATGTAGCTTCCGCAAGGGAAGATCAACCGTTGACATGATGTTCTCCCTGAGACAACTTCAAGAAAAGTGTCGGGAACAGCGTATGCCATTATACGCTGCTTTTATTGATTTAACGAAGGCATTCGTCTACCTTAGCAGGGAGAGCTTCTCAAAACGCTCGATTTGATAGGCTGTACCCCGAGGCTGCGCAAACTCGTTATTTCGTTCCACTCAGGCATGAATGGCTCAGTCCTTTTTAACAGTTTTAGCTCAGAAGCTAATGAACTGTTTTTCTTCGACATTGTCTAACAATCAGCATGAGCAAGATAAAAGTCATTGGTCAAAGGACTGCATCGCCTCCCGTCAACACTGTTTCAAACTGTCAGCTTGAATCAGTGCATCATTTCACATATCTTGGTTCAACCATTGCGGATAACCTCCCGCTAGACACGGAGATTGATCAGCGGATTGACAGAGCAGCTTTTATTTTGTCCCAATTGAACTCTCGTGTTTGAGGTAACAGCAAGCTGACTGTAAAGACAAAGATAGAAGAAGAAGAAGAAGAAGAAGAAGAAGAAGAAGAAGAAGAAAAATGGCTTTATTCGAGTACACGAATTTTCAGCGATACTATCAATTCGACCACACTGAATAAAATGTTTGAGGTAACCGCAAGCTGACTGTAAAGACAAAGATGATGGTGTACAGCGCGTGCGTAATAAATGATTTACTGTATGTCTTTAAAACATGGACCATCCACGCGAGACACGAACGGCAGCTGAATGCTCTCCATCTACGAAGCATCCGTCGTATCTTGAACATATCGTTGATGGACAGAGTGACTAATGCTGAAGTGCTTTTAAAAGCTGTTATACAGAGCATGTTCACACTATTGAAACAGCGCCACCTGCTTTAGCTTGGTCATGTCTACAGAATGGAAAATGGTCGTATTCCGAAAGATCTACTCTATGGTCAGTTGCAATTAGGAAGTCGACCATTAGACAGACCGCACTTGCGGTACAAAGACGTTTGCAAAAGAGATATGAAAGCTCTTGGCATTGACCCGACGAGTTGGGAAGAACTTGCTTTTGACCGCTCACATTGTAGGCATTGTGTAAAGCGTCGTCTGCAAGTTTGGGACGATCAGATACAGCTCTTGGCTGCTGAAGGCAGATCTCGCCGCCGACTTGCAACTGATGCAATACAACCGAGTTCTGACTAACGTTGCCAGCGGTGTGGGAGAGATTGTTCCCTTCGAAACGGAGTGCTTAGTCATTCAAAAACATGTAGAACTTGTACATTCATGCGATTGTAATGTAAATCCATAGTCGACATCGACCGAAGGAGGCCAACAACAACATTCATGTATTGTGACAGTAAAACGGAATTTTAGATGGGATTTGAAAATTACCCTATGGCCAATTGTTAAGAAAGCAGTTGAAACTTATGAATTTTAACATACTGGCTGATTTCAATAGCCTGATTTCATGAGAATGTCGAGGAGCATATACATATTCACTTTGGAAAAACATTTACATCAATTGTTCGCTACACAAACCTTGACAATTCGCCTGCTTCGTTTAAAATAGTCTTCCACGGTGCTTATATGTGAGCTGAACCACAATAAATTGGAAGATGATTGACATGAATTTTTTCGCATTAGATCATTGTACACTTGTCTATTACATGGCCATTGCGGATTTTCATGCAGAATTAATGCTGTACTGTGTGCATTTGCATCGATTCTTCTAACACATTATTCTATATTATTAGCTTGGTGCAATTTGATGATGATCGACACAAATGATGAAAATGATCATTGAGATTCTTGTTTTTTATGAGAAATAATAAGCAACAATTATTTTCACATGATTTAAAAATACATTTAAAGGACATGGTATTTCCTGCAAACGTGTTTCACTTGATCAAACTCACAATCTGTATCCTTATATCTTCGAAAAACAAAAATTAGTTCAAAAGAGTTCGGTCCTAATAATTTAGACACGTTTTTGATGATTTCGAAAATATTGGCTACTCGTCAGTAGCCCCTGAACTAAAAAGTCCATTAGTGTTGAATCGAACGCATGGCAATTCATTCGGAGAAATTCACGTGCGAGAAACCTGACCGAAATATATTAGCATCTTTCCGCTAAAATGCTAGTTGTTTTTTCGCTAATTCATGGCTTTATACAACCAGTCAACATAACACAATGGCACAATATAGCATTATTCTGCGATACGTACTTCTGAAATGTGCCAAACAAAAATAACGATTGCCTCTTTAAAATTTTCCTTCGAAAACGGGTGAATGTTGTTGAGTAACGATTCAAAAGCATTTGGCTCGGGTAGATGAAGCTAATCAGCTAGCGGTTGAAGTACGTTTTGTGCAAGAAAATCTGTGAATGCAATTTGTTGCTGCATAGCGGGGAATATCGGATTGCATGAAAGACTTCAGGGGAGAATATCCCAGGAAAGTAAAAGGATAAAAGTATCTTCAAAAACAGTTGGAGCATAATGTCTTTTTCAAGCTAAATATATGCTTCTTTTGATATGAACTCGCGAAAATACAAGAAATTGCGCGACATAGCCTAATGGGTGCGAAATCAATGCGTATTCTGTTTTAAAATTTTTACTGTAAGCTGAATCACTTGCACACGAATTACTTACCCACTCGGTCTAAATGCTGCTTTTTGTCACCACTTTTCGGGTTATATATTCAGGAATATATTTTTAAGTATTTCGTTTTTCAAGTTACATAATTCTCAAAAAGTATTACATTTCAGCTTTATATATTATTTTGACGCTAAATACACGGGTTGATTATGATACGTGATTCGACGCCCCCAAAAATTCGAATACGCTCCAAGTGAACATTTGTTTTCTTTAAAATCATTAACAAGAGAAATTCTGTGACCAATGACTAGGCCAATTTTCAAAAAAAGGTAGTGTTCAGTAGAATATTTTCGTGTTTGCACCTGTTTACTCAAATCAGAATTAATTCGAGGTAATTCAAAGTTTTAATGGTCCAAAAAGCAAATACTTTACAATAACCACAAATTAAAAATGTAGGGAATGCATAAAAACAACACAAATGTTTTATCAATATGGAAAGTCAGCACTCGTATTCAGATGCGAGGTTGGATTTGGTCAACATATACTTGTCAAGTTCAGCTTGAACAAGTTCCGGCTTGATGCGCAAATGATATGTGGGGGCGGAGAGTTCCATATAAAACAAACTCGGACAGCAAAGAAAAAACTTCGACAATTTGATCGGAAGTGTGGAATAATTAACTTGTAGCCATGCGATCTGCTACCACGTGCTTCTTGTCGATGAAACAGGTGTTCAATTGGGCGATCCACTGTATGCATAATGTTGAACAGCAGGATCAAGTCACCCCTGAGACGACGGTACGAAAAGTCAATGAGGTTCAGAGTTTCAATCCTCTCCTCGTATGGCCGGTTATATAACCCGGTCACCAGTTTTGTAGCGCGGTGGTATACGCGTTGCATCAAGGTCATGTCCTTCTGTAACCATGTGGACCATGCTTGAACAGCGTACTCCATTGTTGGTCTAATATAGGTGTTAATTATCAGCGGGAGTATCTGCTTTGTGAAACTGCCGAAGATCTTTCTGAGCAATGCTAAGCTTTGGCAAGAGTTTTTGTATATGATTTAGTTATGAGAACCATGTCTACAGATTTGAAAGAAAGGTGAGATTCTAGTATACTAATTTTAGGTAAAATTGTTCTGGCATTCATAACAAGAATACCAACAACACCGAGGTCTAAAGTTAAAAAATTTGTCATGGGTGCATTAGACAATTTTCTACACCCAAAATTCAGTTCATATAAATAATAGTATTAAGATTAACTTATGATTAATAAGTGGAGTGAGATACGTATGTATTATAAAATAAAGGTTGGGGTATATAATGGTTTTAATAAGGAGGATATTCTTTAATGTTTGTTGTATTATAATACGGTTGAACATTACAAAAAGGTAAAGGAGGAGCTGGTTAATGGTGAAATGTTTGCTCATATGGTGGGTGGTTATTTGTTAGGAAACTAAAATAAGTTTTCATATGATGATCGAGACTATGTGAACTTCTCATATCATTAGTTGTGTTCATAAGTTGTCGGTAAGATTGTCTGATTACTGCCTCGTTGAACGTAGCAGGATTTGAAAGAAGGGTTTTTGTTTGTCTAATTTTGGGTAAACGAGGCGAGAGTAGAGGCAATGGCTGTGTTTTACTCACCACGATTATCAGGTGTAGGTGATGAAGTTTGGAAATTATTAGAGTTAGTTTCGATTAAAGAATCACATTGCATCTGTTCATTTTTATCTGAGGTAACTTTACTTATCGAGGAATAAATAGTCGAATTTCCGTTGCATGGGCGTCAAGTTGGGTTTCATGAACACATTGGAGAACCTTGATATACTTGTACAAAGGTTGTTTACTATTATGTAAATAGGGTGCAGAACTATTATCTGAGAATTTTAATGAAACTATCTGTTATTCAATTTTGTTTTTACTAAAGTGAAACATTCTATTGGAATGCCACATATTGAAGAGAAACTTTTTTAAAATCGTTTAGAGGGTAATTATCCACAACGTTAAATATGATAACATTCTTTGAACAAGATTCTTTATGAAATATTTCTGTGCACATGTTTTCTATAAATTTATTAGCTTGGATCCTAAATCAGGGTTCATGAGTGACAAAGGAGGTTTCAGACAATCATAGGTGGAATTGCATATTGCTAGTTTGTTTCTGAGTTCTAACACTTCTAATTTTATTTTTTTGATTTATTCAGGATAACTGAAGTGTCATTGTCTAATCTGACAGTACATTTACTTGGCGTAGATTATTTACGAAATGTAATTCTAGAATATAGTATGGTTTTAAAATGCATTATTCACTAGATTTATGTTATATATTCAACAGATATTATTTTAATAAGATTCAGGTAAAATAATTATAGAGGATACGTTTTATATAAGCAGCGTAATTGTAATAAATGAAATGGGATCACGAGAAGCCCTCGACCTTGCTCATTCGCATACCGCAGTGTGAATACTCACATTAATTCTTCAGGCCCCCAAAAGGCTATGTGAAACACGTAGAAAAGGTGTGAGCTGTGTTTTGGCGACTATTTCGTTCATTACAATGATCAACACAAACAAAATTGAAACGTAAAACACAATAAGTCACTGAAACTTTAGACGCAGAATTTCTTCACGTTATAAATGAGGAGAACTAGCGATGAAGACATCATGAACAAAAGTTGATTCTGCAAAAAATGTCTACATAAATATCTGGAAGATATGAGCAGCACTATTAAAACGGTATGTAAGTGTGAGAAATTTGAAGAGTTACAATTATGTGGTGATGGTTGCTACGCGTAACATCGCACATAGTATATACCCAGTATATCAACAAGCAAAGACCAACTATTGAAGTGTTTGTTGCTTGTTTAATACATTTCATGGACGAAAGTTTTATACCATCGATTAGCTTACGAATCACATACTGTCCTTTTTCAATTAGAGTGTGATGAAGTCGTAGAGGACAAACATTCTACACTACACAAGTTACAATAAAATTAAAAGACCTCACTAAAGGACAATTAAAGCAAATATCCCAAGAGTCCTAGATATCGACATTATATTATCAACAAAATTTGTTTTAAAACGAATGAAGCGATCAAATGAAGAAAATGAATTTTTCTACATGGCCAAATGTTTGTGTACAAAGTGAGAGATACGAACAGAAGGTAAATCACTACAAACTCATTGGCAAAATGCCAGTATACCAATCTCGTATACCAATCTCGTCTACCCAACTATTATCCATCAAATTAGGTATGTATGGCGGTGCCTTTGTGTTGCGACAAGTGTATGCGAATAAGCATTCTGGTGCACAGGTAGATTCGTCAACCAGTCGCTGCTCATACAGCAAAATTTTGCTCGTTGAGAAACCGTGCAGAGATTCCAAAAATGACTATATTTGTCGTATTCGGTGGCGTTTCTTCGCTTCTACATAGCGACCACAGCGTTTTATGTTGCCGCATACTTTCCGAAGCTCATTTTCAAACAAATGAGGATGCTTAAGGTTACTTCGACACATTGACAACCGCCCAGCTACCTCAATAACTGTCAAGATAATTTTGTGGATCACCATTCAACAATCTTCAAAATCAGCTAGTTGATCGAGAGACCAATCAAGATATGTGGCACCATCACGTAACGTATTCGCGTCTACATTCCAAAAATTCCTTTTGGTGACGGGTTCGTGTACCCAGCCACTGTTATGCTTCCATTAAACACTTAAGGTGGCATGGTCACTACAACCTAATAAAGCTTCAATCGGAAACTGCGTAACATCCGCCGGCATTGAAGTGAATACTAAATCCAAAATTGATTCACACATAATGCTAATTTTGCGCTTCTTACGACCGAAATACCTCCGCATTGGGGTGAGGTCAGGTTTCATAGTAACATTCGAAAATCTATGTATGGATTTCAAAATAATTCTATTCTCTAATATATATGACACGAAACAGATATCAGTGAATTTTATATTGGTTGTGGTACGCTGTTTCATGCTGTTTTTGCGTAAACGGACAAAATCAGCACAATTTTCCGGAATATCATATGAAGTAAGAAAACATTTTTCAAGTCTTTTAAAGGATCATTAACAGCTAAATTAAATAAAATGATATTCTTAGAACAAGATACTTTCTGACTAATTTCAGTGCATAGAGTTTCTAAAAATTTATAGGCTCGTATAAGGAAATCATGATCAATAATGGAATTAGGCTTTAGAAGATATGATAACGGTTCAAGAGAATTGAATAAAGTTTGAGAATTTGTTATTTCGTTACGTAGACTTAATAGTTCAGATTCTAATTTTCTCAATTTATTCAAGATTAACGAAGTGTCACTATTTAACCTCATAGCGCAATTTTTCTGAGGATTTTTACGAATTTTGATACGGTGAGAGATGGATGTTTTAGGATGCATTATGTGTAGAATATGGTGAGAAGAAGATTTTAACTTTTGAGATAATATCACAAATATATTAGTTCCGGTATGTAGCGTATATAAGAAATAGGAATATGGAAATATAATTGGGAACACGTACCGTATTGGTAGGATGGATAACAGGCTACACGAGGCCCACATCAAATACGGCTTCCAATGGGTCCGTTCGAATGACCCATAGCCGTCATCTGGCGAATCCCAATCAATGCTACGAGCATTGAAACCCCACATACTCAAAGATCTACTGTATCATTTGGTATGTGATATCAGTATATCTGCCTGAGTTTTTGCAAACGATATACGACACCTATTGTGGCAAAGAAGATGCAGTCCTTATACGACACCATAAGCTCCTATTTAGACCGGAATTCGGCTGAAAACAAAATAACACTGTGAGGGAAATATGATTTTGAAGTATCACGCAATCCCACCACTGATTCTGTCGGCTGCTCTATATCCAGGTATAGCCAGCTCGGTATTATCCTCCTCTGAAGAGAGCCAGGTTTCCGTCACTTCAATGATCTTTGGAGGGTCTTACCTAATCTTTTCATGGTGTTCATCCAATATTTATCTCAAGCTCTTCGCGGTTGAATGGATCACTTTAAAATAGCCTGAGCCCTCTGAAGTCCTATCATCAGAAGCTCCCAAATAAATTTGACCTCATCTCGCAACCCGGAAATCCGCAATGCGCAAGTTCGTTTCGCCTGCTGCCATGCGCTCGCTAATCTCTTGAATAGCTTTCAGCATATTTACCCGATTATCCAGAGAGTGATCACGCTGGAGTCGAATTTCGCTACCTTTCAACACGTAACCCCTCTTTAGCAGTAAGTTCACTTGCTCAGCAGTCTAAAAAAATCTTTGAATATATAGGAACGATCAACAGGCGCTGTCCTGCGTCCTATAAGACTTGCGGTCCATATCATTTGAACTTTTTCACTTTCGTCGAAAAAAGGGATGGGCACGAGAAGAGTTTAGGAAATCGCTTTCATCTTTAATCCTGTCCACAGATTGTGCTTTGTGAATAATGATGCAGGATTTTCAACTCTTTTCAGTGGTATATCTCTTGTCTTGCACGCGGCGGTACCATTTCGACCTCTTTCAGTTAACAAAGTTCGATTCATCGGCAGAAATAAATCTAATTTTCGAACAGAGTGAAGCTGAGGTAGTTAGTTCCGCAAAAGTGGGCAAAGATTCAGAATGCACACAAGCATGTTACACAGATGATGGGTGGTCTTTGTCCATCTATTATGGTGAGTAAATATCCTCGTTTCCTTCTTTAAGACCTTCAGTGTTTTCAAAAGAAGCAGTGTCGACTTGAAGGTGACTATCTGCGAGCTTAACACCGGTCGGTGGAAAGCATATCTTTCATATCGTGCGAATCATGTCACTTGAGTTTTTCTTGAGCCAGCGATACATCACTGGCTTCATTCCACCAAATCGAATATGCATCCAATTTGAACATATTTTACATTCAACGGTCTTAGCGTCATTGGCCACCAGTTAGGAACATACAAGACAAGAATACCCAGAGTGAGAAACGGAGACTCCATTCTCTTGTGACTTCCTTGCAGCCGTTGTTGTATGATCTTCTTTTTCAGATTAACGAGTCATGACCATGTTCGAATCCTCTGGAATTAGAAGGAAATTTCTGGTGATAATATTTGCAATAGCTCGGATATACTCAACAATAATAAACATATCGTATGAAAAATTCCAGGTTGACCTTATTCTTTTTCTGAATCGAAAGCAGAAGGGATAAAATCCCGTTTAAGATTTATCACAGCAAAAAAACATGGGTGACTTCTGCTGACAAGGCAAGCCCTGAGAGTAGAGGAACACCACTATATCACTCCAGGGATGTGGTCCATCCGTCTCAACAAATGCTGATCCAACGCGCTTTCAAATAGCTGTTCTGATGGTAGAGACAGAAGTGCTTTCGGTAGAGAGTTCCAAGTGTTCACCACCAGCATGGATAGCGTGCTCACATTACTCAGCTTTAGCCTTCTAGGCTTCTGAAACTTAAGGTTATGTCCACGAGTCCCCGACTGACCTACTAATCGGAAGTACCGGAGGAACTCGTCTCCATAAAGACCGATAAGAATACGACGTGTCAGGAGCAAGTCAAATCTTTCCCTGCTAAGTTCTAGAAGATAAAGTTTCAGTAAGCTCCTGCTATCATCTTTCGCGAGTTGGCGCATTCCACGAACCTTATTAGTTCCATCCGTTGTACCCTATTCAAGGAGTCGCATTCGCCTTTAGACTAAGGAAATGCAACAGGTAGCCCATATTCCAACAGAGGACGAACATACACCGAAAAAATTGTCCGGAACATTTGCGGGGTAATTGTCGAAAATGAACGCCGAATAACTTAGAGCATCCTGGTAGCACGGCCTATTTTCCGACAAGTGTCAGCCATCGATTTCAAGAAATCAAGAACCAGAATCCCTAAGTCTTTTTCGACCATCCTCGCTCTAATAGGCTTACCTCCCAGAAAGTATTCACCACCAGTGTCATAGGAGTATATGCGCATGGATACTGTTTTGTCCTTATTTATAGGCAGTGACCAGCGATGTGTCCAGCTGACTAAGTCATCAACTGCGTGTTGCATTTGCTTGTGGCCATTTCAGGAACTGACAGAGGCCCACAGTTTCAGATCGTCCGCGAATAAATTATTCGATGGCTACGGCGACCAGAATATGATTAACGAAAATTTTGAATAACAATGGGCCAAGGACAGATCCCTGCGGCACTTCGGAGCTTTCTATCATCTCTGAAGACAAAACTCTATTCATCTCTACACGGTTTGCCCGCCCTGGGATTTATTCATAGATTTATTCATAGATTATATGCAGGTAAAAAGCATAGATTTATTCATAGATTATATGCAGGTAAAAAGCATAGATTCATTCATAGATTATATGCAGGTAAAAAGCATAGATTTATTCATAGATTATATGCAGGTAAAGAGCATAGATTTATTCATTGATTATATGCAGGTAAAGAGCATAGATTCATTCATAGATTATATGCAGGTAAAAAGCATAGTTTTATTCATAGATTATATGCAGGTGAAGAGCATAGATATATTCATAGATTATATGCAGGTAAAAAGCATATATTTATGAATGCCTTGATCCACTTAAGTAAAAAACCTTGACTACCCAGACCCTCAAGCTTGACGAGCAATCGGCGGTGGGATACGTGGTCGAGAGTCCTACTGAAGTCGATAAAAATGACATCGACCGCTGGACCGAAATCAGTCGATGCACACCAACTTGCTCACGCCAGGATCATATTAATTACGCATGAGTGATTTTTGATGAATCCATGTTGTTGTGGACACCAACGCCCACACCCAAAAATAAAGTGCTCTATTTTCTTTTTTATCAACTTTTCTAAACATTTTTTGATCACAGAAGTCAGTGTGACAGGCCTGTAATTAGCAGGACTACTATGGTCCCCACTTTTAAACATAGGTTCAATAATACCCTGTAGCCATTCTTGTGGCAAGACACCTATTGTTACAGATTCTTTAAACAACCTTCAAGCGGATCGCACAACACGTCTGCTAGTGCTCGTGAAACCAACGGACGAATACCGTCCGGTCCTGGAGCCGATTGTGTGTCTAACCGTCTCTACATCTACATCAAGATCAGACAGGACCTCATTGTTATCAGTAACAGAACTAGGATCACAGTCTTCGAGACAGTACACGAAAGCATATTGCTCAACCATGGCTTCAGCCTTCAAACCATCCTCAGTAATGTCCACCCCATTAGTATTTATCAAATTAGGGATAGATGGCGACGACTTTGTGTGGCGAAGAATGTATGCGAATAGTCGTTTTAGTGCACAAGTAGACTCAACAACCAATCGCTGATCGCATAACATACGCTAAAAGCGTTTTAATGCCGTGCGAAGGTTTCTAGTTCGCAGATAATTGTTTCAGTCAGTGGCGTTTTTCCGGCTTACAAATATCGATCAGAGCTTTTGACGTTGCGCAAAAGTTTCCGAAGATGGTTGTCAAACCAAGGGCGAACTTTCGCCTCACGATGACGTGTGGACAACAGAACAGCCAATTCAATAACTGTCCAAATATTATTACGGATCACCAGCCTATAATCTTCAAAATCATCTGATTGATAGAAAGACCAATCGAGAGATGAAGCAACATCCCCGTAACCTACCCGCGCACGCCTTCCAAAAATTCCTTCTGGGAATTGGATCTGGTACCCAGGCAGTGTAACGTTTCCACATAAATCTTAAGGTGGCATGATCACTACATCCTAATGGAGCTTCAGCCCGATGCTGAGTAATATCTGACTGAATTGGAGTAAATACCAAGTCCAAAATGGACGCGCACCCAGTAGGGCTTACTCTGGTTAAATAGGAAACATGCTGCACGAGGCCAAAATCAATCAAAGCGTCCAATAAATCCTGCTTGAATGACCAAAAAACTTCGTCTAGCAAAGTCCAATCATTACTAGGAGCATCAAAATTGCCAATAATCAAGCACTTTGAGGATCTACAATGATGACATATCTGTGATATCAGATTATCTGCCTGAGTATTAGGAGAACGTTAAACGACGTCCATCGTGGCAAATGAAGCAGCAGTCGTTATACGGCATCAAGAACTCTTGAATTCAATGTTGATGCTAGAACAAATGACACACAAATTCATTGATAATGGAGGCTTGAGGCAAATGTGGCTCGCCAAAACTTTAATGTAAACGAACTTCACTAAATTTTACTTTAATGATCCACTGTGGTTTTAAACCTTTGTCTACCGACGGTTACTCTAGTTACCACCTCAAACAAGCACTTGATTGCTCAGTTGCTCCGGTCGGTACCTTGAGTCACCATCGGAGTGCACTTGTCAGGCGGCGTCTGGCATCTGATTCATTAAAAATTAATCATGTGTTTTATTTTCGCCATAATTAAGCAGAATAACACAAAAATATCATAAAATACGTATGACAATTACCGTAGACAAAGTGTTAAAAACCTTTTTCTTGTGGCTACCTCAACGCAATCGGGATAATCGCTTGGTGTTAAGATCGTAGAAGATTTTAAACAGAAAAAAGAAGAAAACGTTTTGGTGATGGGGGCCTTCTTTGCAGCTTTTTGCCGAAAGAAATCCCAGACTTTCGATTGGCTCGTTAGCAATTAACAGTCCTGTGCAAACTTAACTTAACTGAAAACTATTGCGCTAAACTGTTCAGCAATAGAGAAAAATATTCGTTGCTCAGGATGTGGATGGTGTTCAACTTGGGTTCGCCGAGCTTGCGTAGTTGTTCTTGGACGTTTCGTCATCAGACTAGATGACATCATCAGCAAAACTTCTTTCGAAGCGTCTTGCAGTTGGAATTCGTTGGTTATTATACCGTTTGCCTGTCCGTTCACGGTCACTCCCGCAGATTGGTCGTGTTCGAGTTATGCCTTCTCCGTGAGCGGTTTCTCATTGGTCCATCTGTTGCAGCCAGTTGGGGATGCTGATTAATTGAATTTGTTGTTGAGTGCCACGTTTCCAGGAATTCTCACGTCCGTCAGTCGTTTCCTCTGGCTAATATTTTTGTGCGGTCCCAGTCGAACTGATGCCCCAATTGATCAATCTGCATTAAAATCAGTGAATTCCGGTCATGTCTGCGCACGGCCAACTGGTGTTTATATAGTCTTGTGCTGAGTTTGCGACTTGTTTGTCCGACGTAGTTCTTTTTACAGTCTCTGTATGAAATCTTTTAGACGATATTCGACTGTTCTTCTTTTGCCACTTTGTCTTTCGTGTTGTTGAATTGGTTGCGAAGTTTTGATGCTGGTTTATGCGCGATGTCGATTCCAAGTGGCTGAAGTACCTGAGCTGCGATTTCGGAGATATGTTAGATATAGGGCAGAGTGCGTCTGTTTCTGTTCTCTTATGGGTTTCTTTGTTGTGGGCGGTTGAACCTGTTGCGTAGTATGAAGCTTCTTGGATATCCATTTATCTGGAACACTTTGAACAGATATTCTTTTTCTTTTCTTCTCAGTTCATCTGTACTGCAGTGGGTTGCCACTCTTTTGATTAGTGTTTTGACGCAACTGCGTTTGAGTCTTCGGGTGCTTGCTGGGGAAGTTCAGTATTCGATCCGTGTGTGTAGTTTTTCGGTAGACGCGGGTCTCTAACGTTCCTTCGCTTGTCCGCTTCACTTAACCATACAGAAATGGTAAACAGCCGTCAACTTCAGTTTCCTTTGTAAATTGGATTATAGTAAATATTCAAGAAGCTTCATACTACGCATGAGTTACGACCGCATGTAATAGCACTGTCCGAAACCAGGCTATCTGCAACAGATCATAATCCTGGCTTAGCACGCACAACGTTGAACTTAGCTCATGTAACGTTTAATCTTACAAGCAATTAAGGGTGATAGCATGCGCTTATATGAGCCCCCAAGCAGGACCTCAGGACTTGCAAAATTTGCTTGGCAATCTCAGTTTGTTGCACACGCTTGGCTCCCAGGTTCTCATAGTTGGCGATTTTAACCTACTACATATATCCTGGCTGAACCAGTGCTGTTCATCTGATGAGATGTCTGAGGACTTCATCGAATGGTCTCATATGCATGCCATGTGTCAACATGTCAATGAGCCCACAAGATTCCGCCAGGGCTGCTTACCTTCGATCCTGGATCTCGTTATCTCTTCAAGCAAATAAATGGTTCGTCAGGTGGATTATCTCACTCCACTAAGAGAAAGTGATCACGTTGTGATCAGATTCCAACTAAGACTCAGGTATGAAAAACCTCCTCCTGACCTGAGGCGCAATTTTAATCGCGTAGACTGGAAAGTCGTCTCAGAGGAAGCTAAAAATATATTGTCTCAATATATAGGTGATGATATAGCAACAAACTGGCAGCTTATACACCACTGCCTGTCTACCCTGCAAGATGGGTTTGCACCGTTGATGCACGTCAAGCAACGCAACAAGCCACAGTGGTGGACACCTGCGATGCGACGAGTGATTAGAATGAGGGACCGTGTCTGGAAAACTTACAAAGCTTCTCAGACACAACGGTCCGGGACAAGGTATAAAATGGTCAGAAATAAGGCTGGGGGAATCCAACACAAGACAAAACGTGACTTTGAATCACGGTTGACACGCAATATAAAACAGTGCCCACAGCGTTACTATAGTTATGTCCAATACAACGGCAAAACGCGCGATTTGATTGGCAACCTTCAGCAGTAAAACGGACCGCAAATAGTTTCAGATTCGGCTTGTCTCAAACATTCCCAGTACACACAAATCTCAGTACTATGCCACCCGTTGGGACCGAGCAATAGTGGCATAGTAGCGAGAGTAACGAATTTTTGTAAAAACGGCTTTATTTTCTCAAGTCCATCATTTATTTGTTCAATCGATCAGTCCAAAGCTCTCAGAAATCGTCGGCTGACGCATCTTCTTTCGTCGGATCTCGTTAATCTCGTTGTCTAGCCGAGCACACGCTTGCATCAGTCTCGTCCAGGTTGAAGACATCATCTGCAGAGAACTGCCTGAGTAAGGGTCGGAGAACCTGCTGCTGCTTGTCAATAAGGGAATGGGAATCCACCGCTCCAGTTTTCCCATGCACTGTCTTGAACGTGACGCCATTGCGCTTCTTGAAGCTGTCTAACCAACCGTCGCTCGCCATGAAGTCTGGGATGTGCATCAGCTCGGCCAGTTTTATCGCCTTCTCCTTGACCAGATCGCCGCTGACAGGCAAATTCAGTTTTCTTGCTTGCTTCAGCCACATCAGCACTCCCTCCTCAAACTTCGGGTCGTGAGGCTGCGTCAGCTTCATGCGCTTCGATGGAACTCCAGCTTTGATTGCAGCTTCAATTGCATCCTTCTTGCTGAGAATGCCCTTCACGGTGGTTCTCTCAACTTCGACGCCCCATTTCTTGCTAATCTCCCTCGCCAACTTGGACTGATTCGGCTCCTTCTTCGCAGCATCGATGATCTCGAGCTTCTCCTTCAGCGTAAAGTCGGTTCGCTGGCGTTTCTAAGCTGACATTATAGACTGAATAGTTTGAAAAATAACGATGTCACTGTTGTGAGTGTCTGTGCGCGCGCTTTCGTGGGTATATCTATCGATACCTAAAGCAATAGTAGGGAAGAGGCTTGTTGTTGTGCGTGAGGTGTTTGTTTTGTTGTAGCTGGCGTCAGGGAGAAACATCGCGTGTTTGACCTTGAAACCGGCTGACTATACTCGTAAAATGCGCAAAAATGCACTTTTAAATAGTCACAGAATAGTGGCATACTAACGAGAGTATGGGATGGCATAGTAAATTTATTTTGTATTGAATTTTTTCGGGACCGAGCAAACGTGGCATAGTAGCGAAAGTGGCATAGTAAGGAGGTGGCATAGTACCGAGATTTGAGTGTATATTCAGAGGGTTCATCGCCAAAAAGATCCGCATAACATGCCAGTCATCAAAATGCCTGATAACGTTACTCCACTTGAAGAGTTATTTTTCCCTGATGATGAGGTTAAATTTGCTCTTGCAGCAACTAACCCCCATAAATCTGCTGACCCAGACGACATTTACCCTCAAATTATCAAGAACCCGGCGCCAATTTTATCAGATCCAGTGGGTCGTATTTTTAACGCTTCCTTGCAACATGGATATATTCCGAGTATTTGGAAGTTGGCTAATGTGATCCCGATACATAAAGGTGGCAGTCGATCCTCAGTTTGTAAGTACAGACCTGAAAGTCTTACTAGCATCCTATGTAAAATCCTGGAGAAACTTATTAGGGATAGGATCTCTCGCCATCCAGTTGATTACTCGTTGCTGAACTCTGCTCAGCACGGCTTCCTTAAAGGGAAGTCGTGCCTAACAAACCTCTTATGTTTTCTTAACGAGGTTACCATGAGGCTAGATAAAGGCCAACAAGTTGAAGTTTTTTACTTGGACTTTTGCAAGGCCTTTGATTCGGTAAACCACAGATTGCTTGCAGACAAACTTGGATATATGGGTATCGATGTTCTTCTGAAGAAATGGATAATAGGATTCTTAAGCGATAGATTATTTCGTGTCAGGATAGGCAATATGTATTCGCCGAAAGTAAAAGTTGTTAGTGGAGTCTCACAGGGTTCCGTTCTCGGACCGCTACTTTTCCTCATTTTTATCGATGATTTGGCAGCGTCGCTTAAGTGTCCCTGCTATATTTTTGCAGATGATGCCAAGATTATCGGATCACTGGATGAACAGGATCTTCTTGAGGATATAGAAAAGGTCATCAAGTGGTCTGCTACAAGGTATCTACCAGTTAACTTTACTAAAAGCTATCTCTTGTCTAAAGTCATTAAGAAGCTGAAGGTTGCTGGACCAGATGCTATGCTTGAGATAAATGGGGTGCCCAAAGTTCGTGACTTAGGTATAGAAGTTTCAGTGGACTTTCGATGGGCTGATCAATGCGCGGCTTCTGCACAACGCGCTAGGAGAGAGCTTTTTCGCCTTAGATCAGTTTTACCCCGCAGGTCCCCAGAGGTTTTCATACCATTATACAAAGCGGTCGTGAGACCACATCTCGAGTATTGCGTTCAAGTATGGTCACCTTATTTGGAAAAAGATATTGCCAAGCTGGAAGGAAGCCAGTCGTATGATTGTAGGGCAATCGGGTAGGTCGTATCAGGAACGATTGCTGAGTCTAGAGCTCGTCTCACTAAAAAGGAGGAGGCAACGTGGGGACCTGAATAAAACCTTCAAAATCATGTCAGGTTTCAGTACTATTCATCCCAGTGAATTGTACGCTCTGGCGCCAAGTGTAGGTACTCGAAGCCACCCATTAAAACTGGCCAAGCGACATGTCAGTTTCAATGATTGTGAGATCTTCTTTAGTGAAAGGGTAGTAAATTACTGGAATCGACTTCCTAAAGAAGTTGTTTGTTCTACTTCGGTTGGGGGTTTCAAGAATGGACTTGACTCTGTGTGGCCTTCATTATTTCATGATTTTTATCCGTAAGGGAATAGTTGGTATGATCCTCATGTTGTATTTGTAACGCACTGATGTTTCTCCTCACCGCCTCGCAAATTCGAGAAGATGCTATTTCCAAACGAGTGTGGCCCGCTATATGGACTTCCAGCCCCCGTACCAGATGACACTCTGTTTTATTTTCACCGCACTGTATATAACACCCTGTGGTTTTTTAATTCAGTTCAGTTAAGTTCAGTTTGCACAGGACTGTATGAGGCTAACGAGCCAATCGAGCGTCCAGATATCTGTCGGTGGTATGCCACAGAAGTGCGTCCACCACTTCAAACAATATCTTCACAAATATCTTCTGGTATGAGAGTAATCTGGAATGCAACAGGAAAACTCCCCTCACCAATAGGTGAGGAGAAACATTAGTGCGTTCCAAAGACAACATAAGGATTATACCAACTATTCCCTTACGGATAAAAATTAGGAAATAATGAAGGCCACACAGAGTCATGTCTATTCTTGAACCCCCCTACCGAAGTAGAACAAACAACTTCTTTAGGAAGTCGATTCCAGTAATTTACTACCCTCTCACTAAAGAAGAACTTACGAACATTGGAACTGACATGTCGCTTGGCCAGTTTTAATGGGTGGCCTCGAGTACCCACACTTGGCGCCAGAGCGAACAATTCATTGGGATGAATAGTACTGAAACCTAAAATGATTTTGAAGGTTTTAATCAGGTCCCCACGTAGCTTCCTCCTTTTTAGTGAGAAGAGCTCTAGACTCAGCAATCGTTCCTGATACGACCTACCCGATTGCCCAACAATCATACGAGTAGCTAAACGTTGAACACCTTCCAGCTTGGCAATATCTTTTTCCAAATAAGATGACCATGCTTGAACGCAATACTCGAGATGTGGTCTGACGACCGCTTTGTATAATGGTATGAAAACCTCTGGGGACCTGCAGGATAAAACTGATCGAAGGCGAAAAAGCTCTCTCCTAGCGCGTTGTGCAGCAGCTGCGCATTGATCAGCTCATTTAAAGTCCCCTGAAACTTCTATACCTAAGTCACGAACTTTGGGCACCCCATTTATTTCAAGTATACCATCTGGACCGGCAACCTCTAGCTTCTTAATGACTTTAGACAAGAGATAGCTTTCAGTGGAGTTGACTGGTCGATCCCACGTAGCAGACCACTTGATGACCTTTTCTATATCCTCGAGAAGATACTGTTCATCCGGTGATCCGATAATCTTTACATCATCTACAAAACTAATGAAAATGGACTACGCCTTTTAGAATTATGCACACAGTTCAATCTCTGTGTTAGTAACACTTTCTTTCAAACAAAATCACAGCATAAGGTCTCTTGGAAACATCCTCGCTCTAAGCACTGGCACCAGCTTGATCTTATTCTTGTTAGGCGCACTAATATAGGAAGCGTAATTCTCACCAGATCATATCAAAGCGCAGACTGTGACACTGATCATTCACTGGTTTGTGCAAAACTGAAGCTTTCCGACACGAGATTTCACCGCACCAAATTGTCTGGTAAGCCTAGGATTGACGTCACCCGCATGTGCGAACCTAATCTAGCTGCGCGATTTGCAAAAGCCTTCACAGCCGAGTTCAGCAAGACAACCACACTTGAATCGGCTTCAGAAAACTGGGAATCGATTAAAAACAGCATATGCCGAGTCGCACTTTCCACTTTCGGTCCGAAGAAAGCTCGAACGAGCGACTGGTTCGAAGCAAAAGCTTCTGAGATGACTGCTGTGTTGGATGAGAAACGGTCAGCCTTCTTGAGGTTCAAAGGTATGCCAACAGATGAAAACTTACGACTTTTAAGAGCAGCCAGAAATAAGGTCCAACAGACTGCAAGGCGATGTGCAAATGACTACTGGACAGAAATTAGCCTTAGTATCCAAAAAGCTGCGGAGACTGGAAATTTTCACGGCATGTATGATGGGATCAAGAGAGCCATTGGTCCAAACAAACATAAAATGGCTCCCATTAAGTCTGTATCTGGTGACCCGATTGTGGACAAAACTCAGCAGATGGAAAGATGGGTAGAGCACTTCTCCTCCCTCTACTATAGGGACAGTACGGTTTTACCACATGTATTTGAAAATTTCGAGCGGTTGCCGACTATTGAATATCTAGATACTCCCCCTACTCTTGATGAGCTCAATAGAGCAATCGACCGCTTAGCGAATGAGAAGGCCCCTGGTGACGATGGAATTCCTCCTGAGCTCATCAAATGCGGTAAAGCAGCATTATTACAACCGCTTCACCATTTGCTCCTTCAGTGCTGGCAGGTGGAGTGTGTCCCACAAGAGATGCGAGACACAAAGATCATCACGCTATTCAAGAATAAAGGAGATAGAGGCGACTGCAACAATTACAGAGGAATCTCCCTTCTGAATGTTGTAGGCAAATTGTTTGCTAAAGTCTTACAGATCCGGCTGCAAGTTTTAGCTGATAGAATTTACTCCGAATCTCAATATGGCTTTCGCAAGGGAAGATCGACCGTTGACATGATCTTCTCCCTAAGACAACTTCAAGAAAAGTGTCGGGAACAGCGTATGCCATTATACGCTGTTTTTATTGATCTAACGAAGGCATTCGACTACGTCAGCAGGGAGGGTATTTTCAAAATGCTTAATTTGATAGGCTGCCCACCAAGACTGCTAAAGCTCGTTATTTCGTTCCACTCAGGCATGAAGGGCTCAGTCCATTTTAACGGTTTCAGCTCAGAAGCCTTTGAAATTCGCCGGGGCGTCAAACAAGGGTGTGTTCTGGCTCCCACGCTGTTTGGCATTTTCTTTGCTCTGCTTCTGAAGTACGCTTTCAGGACGAGAACAGAAGGTATTTACTTACGCACGCGAAATGATGGCAAGCTTTTCAACCTAAACCGGTTGAGAGCACAAACTAAGGTACGAAATGTGATAATCTGTGACCTGCTGTTTGCCGACGATGCAGCCTTCATTGCTCACTCCCAGGAGCACATTCAGTCTCTAATGGACTGTTTTTCGTCGGCATGCAAAGACTTTGGTCTAACAATCAGCATGAGCAAGACCAAAGTCCTTAGCCAAGGGACTGTATCGCCTCCCATCATAACTGTTGGAAACTGTCAGCTTGAATCAGTACATCAGTTCACATACATTGGTTCAACCATTGCGGATAACCTCTCGCTAGACACGGAGATTGATAAGCGAATTGGCAGAGCAGCTGTCATTCTGTCCCGTTTGAACTCTCGTGTTTGGGGTAACCGCAAGCTGACTGTAAAGACGAAAATGATGGTGTACAGCGCGTGCGTACTGAACACTCTACTGTACGGCATTGAAACCTGGACCACCCACGCAAGACACGAACGGAAGCTGAATGCTTTCCATCTACGAAGCATCCGTCGTATCTTGAACATATCGTGGATGGACAGAGTGACTAATGCTGAAGTGCTTTTAAAAGCTGGTCTACAGAGCATGTTCACTCTATTGCGACAGCGCCGCCTGCGCTGGCTTGGTCATGTCTATAGAATGGAAAATGGTCGTATTCCGAAAGATCTACTCTATGGTGAGTTGCAACTAGGAAGTCGACCATTGGGCAGACCGCACTTGCGGTACAAAGACGTTTGTAAAAGAGATATGAAAGCTCTTGGCATTGACCCGGCGAGTTGGGAAGAACTTGCTCTCGACCGCTCACATTGGAGGCACTGTGTAAAGCGTCGTCTGCATGCTGGGGAGGAGCAGATACAGCTCTTGGCAGCTGAACGCAGATCACGCCGATGACGTGCAACTAACGCAATACAACCGAGTTCTGACTATCGTTGCCAGCGCTGCGGGAGAGATTGTTCCTCCCGTGTCGGACTGTTTAGTCACTCAAAAAGCTGCAAAACTTGAACATTCACGCGTTTGTGATGTACATCCATGGTCGACATCGACCGAAGGAGGCCAACAACAACAACAACATCTGCAAAAATATAGCAGGGACACTTAAGCGACGCTGCCAAATCATCGATAAAAATGAGGAAAAGTAGCGGTCCGAGAACGGAACCCTGTGAGACTCCACTAACAACTTTTACTTTCGGCGAATACATATTGCCTATCCTGACACGAAATAATCTATCGCTTAAGAATCCTATTATCCATTTCTTCAGAAGAACATCGATACCCATATATCCAAGTTTGTCTGCAAGCAATCTGTGGTTTACCGAATCAAAGGCCTTGCAAAAGTCCAAGTAAAAAACTTCAACTTGTTGGCCTTTATCTAGCCTCATGGTAACCTCGTTAAGAAAACATAAGAGGTTTGTTAGGCACGACTTCCCTTCAAGGAAGCCGTGCTGAGCAGAGTTCAGCAACGAGTAATCAACTAGATGGCGACAGATCCTATCCCTAATAAGTTTCTCCAGGATTTTACATAGGATGCTAGTAAGACTTACAGGTCTGTACTTACAAACTGAGGATCGACTGCCACCTTTATGTATCGGGATCACATTAGCCAACTTCCAAATACTCGGAATATATCCATGTTGCAAGGAAGCGTTAAAAATACGACCCACTGGATCTGATAATATTGGCGCCGGGTTCTTTATAATTTGAGGGTAAATGTCGTCTGGGTCAGCAGATTTATGAAGGTTAGTTGCTGCAAGGGCAAGTTTAACCTCATCATCACTGAAAAATAACTCCTCAAGTGGAGTAACGATATCAGGCCTTTTGATGTCTGGCTTGTTAGGTCTTTGAATACACTGTAATGTTTGAGAAAGGCCGGAGCCTTTTCTGAATCTGAAACTATTTGCGTCCGTTTTCCTGCTGAAGGTTGCCAATCAAATCGCGCGTTTTGCCTTTGGATTGGGCATAACTATAGTAATGCTTTGGGCACTGCTTTATATTGCGTACCAACCGTGATTCAATGTCACGTTTTGCTTCGCGTTGGATTCCCACATCCTTATTTCTGACCATTTTATACCTTGTCCCGGACCGTTGTGTCTGAGAAGCTTTGTAAGTTTTCCAGGCACGGTCCCTCATTCTAATCACGACAACATGTTTCCCTTTGTTAGTTTCATTTAAAACAATGTAAATTGCAAAGAACTGGTCACGCTCAGACTGCAAGAGAAATTCAACTAAAAGTGGTCTTGGAGAGTGGCTAGACTCACTTTTGGCACATTTCCACACGCCAACACGATGAACACGCTTTAGTGGCGTATCTGGGCGCATACCAACCTTACGGAGCAGATTTCTTATACAACTCCGGTAGAGTGACTTACGCGTTTTGGCTTCGCGTATATTGGGTTCATCCTGATTAAGCACCAGGATGTTACGAGATTTATCTCGTATTCCCTGACGAGCCGATTTAAGCTGCTCTAGATTCTTGGATAGCTTAGCGAGACTCGAAACGACAGTTGCAAGTAAATTTGACTGAGAGTCAAATTTTCTAGTGTCTACCTCTTTACGAACTGTCTGTGCCTTGTTCCTACTTTTACGTGGCTTCGAAGACTTAGAAGACGGGGTCTGTGATGTGACATTTTGCTTGGCCGCTTGATCCGATGCCTTAACCTTTTTAGTTCTTTTGCGTGACTTTGTAGGCTTGGGGTTGTTACTTAACGTAATTCTTTGGAGTTCGTTGTTTGTACCGCTGGGCTAGCAGTGATACTCTCACGTACAACTTCAGCAGAAGATCTATTCACACTAACCTCAGAAGCTGTGCTGTATTGCCGAGAACGAGCATTTTTAGCCTTTTCGGAAAATGCCTTTTTAGCTGCCCATTGGCACTCACTACATATCCATTGGAGCCAACGGTGAGTAACATAAACCTTATAGTGCTCGGGATGTATCCCTGAACACTTCGGATGCGCCTATCTCTTGCAAGTATTACATTCAATACCATTTAATACTTTTCTGCAACAAGATTTTTTTAGGCACATGTTGGCAATCATAATAAAGAAAATATTTGAATAGTGATTGCAGCAAATAAATTTCAAAGACGAAATAGGCTTCGCGTTATGATGTGTATAATGCAATAAATTAATTAACAATTTACAGCGAAATCAGAAAAAAACAATCCGGAAATGGATTGTTAGCAAGAGCATGGGAAATACAACCAAATTGAACGTTCCGCGCAAATTTAAGCTATGCTTTTAAGCCACAAAAACTATTGCTCTATTATCCTCTTATGACATTCGCTTCATATTTTCACTTTTGCTTGCGTTATTAAACACCATACCATCCTGCGGTTATTTCAAGCTTGTACGCTTTTTAACTGCAATAAACCATTGTTCCATTGTTCTATTGTACCTACTGGTGAGGGGATTTTTTCTGTTGCATTCCAGATTACTCACATACCACAAGATATTTGTGAAAATATTGTTTGAAGTGGTGGACGCTCTTCTGTGGCATACCACCGAAAGAAATCTGGACGCTTGATTGGCTCGTTAGCCACATACAGTCCTGTGCAAACTGAACTGAACTGAACTGAAATTTTAGAGGTCACCGAAAGTTCAAATTGGTAATCACGTTTATTTACTAGTTCACTCAAGTTGCACAGGACAGTAAGTGGCTAACGAGTCAATCGAGCGTTCAAAAGTAGCGCATGTAAAATTTTATCACCTGTTAGGTGCATGGTTTTTACCAAAATAAATTACATCACATCGTTCATCACTCACGTCGCATTACCTCTCACCGGCTATGTGAAGAGAAACCCTTTCCGTTTTTCTCAGTCGCAGCTACAAATTCTGGGACCAAAGGACGGCTTGGAAAACATCGGACGTACCTTCGCATACGACGAGGATACCAGAGGTAAATGAACCAACTTTGGCAGTGGTGGGCGCTCCTTTGAAGCTTTCCACAGACGGAAATTCTGGACGCTCGATTGGCTTATCCCTTGGTGGCGCGATCGTCGAGGATATCCAAATCACAATAAGAAAAAACGCTTTGGCACTGGTGGTTGCTTCTCTGCAGCTTTCCACCGAAAGAAATTCTGGACGCTCGATTGGCTCGTTAGCCACATACTGTCCTGTGCAAACTGAACTGAACGATTTCATTTTTATCTCGTAATGATTTTGCGTGCTTTTTCACTAGTTAAGATCACCCCACATTTGCGAACACTGAATATTTATATTTGAGCTCCAAAAGTAAACTTGTGATGATAAAGTTGTGAGGTTAATGTTGCTGGTCTTTCTGAGGTATGCCCACCTGGGCGCTGATCGAAACTGATTAGGATTTTGTGAGTCAGTTCTACGCATTCATGACGAGTGATCTCTTTTCGTTTTCCCTATGAACTCGTCAGTTGCTCTAGTTGAATCGCAAAAGTTCAAAGCCTTGAGCTCGTGATTTTTAACTCACCAATATGCTGCTCTCATTTAATACGGTAATTTAAGATTTATATCGAATATCCGATAAATTTGTTATCAATCAGTATAATGTCGTAATCTCAACCTGTTGCGATTGTTTACTTCCTTACCCTATTAAACAAGATTATTCTAAATTGGTTGAGGCCAGACATTTGAACTACGCTAACTGCATTGTGAACTAGCGCCATAGTTATTCTTTTATTCTGGCGCGTATACCCAAAAGGTGTCCAATGAATTCTATAATAAAATCAAAACCGAATGCCTACAAACATCGAAAACGATGTATTCTGTATCGTTGTATGAATTGGGAACATGCAACCGCCTTCACACTTTAGTATCCCTCGCTCACTTTCGCGATGACCTTCATCACGCCTCCTGGGACGTTTTAGCTAGTGAGTCACTGGTCGCCTGTCGCGTTATTTGTAAACATATCTGTAAAACCTAACAACACTACTTTATGCTTTACTTCGGTCAGTTTCTACCGGCCAATACAACGTTGATATATTTTGAAGCTTATTTACAAAAGACATTTTCAATTCTGATATCAGTAACATAATGTATACACTCCGACTCATAATGTTGACAGGGACTAGCGAGTCTGAGATAAATGTTACTTGTTCGCAATAGGTGCCTGTTTACACAGATGCTCAATCGTGCACTATTTTTGTGCTGTAGAGCTAAAACCGTGATTAATTAATTTTGCACCGGTAGTGAGCTGCACGCTCAGTGGCATTTCTATTTTCCTTTTCGTTATTATCTAGGTCGAGGTAACCTAACATGATTATAACCCGCTTGCAGTCATCATCATCATGAAGCTCACGTCTGGATCCAGACAAAGTGTCAAGCAACATGAAGCAGGAATATCAGATAAGCAAGAAAGCGGGTGGGCGGAATATGTAAATGTGCGAAGGCAGATTGCGATTTTATGACTTTATTTTCTATCAAATATTATATGATATTATCGGATAAATATTATGACAATAAAATACACTGGCTCCACTGACTTTGGTTTGCAGCAATATCTCTTAAGGTTTCCAGCCAACTATTGGGTGAATTTTTTAACCCCGCCTAGACAAACGAATACGCCTCACTGAGCGCACCGCTACGGTAAGTTTCCTCGTCCCAACGTGCCAAGTAATGGACTGGCCACCCGGTCGTTTCTTTTAACTTCTACCCGGCTCTGTTAATAAGGAGCGGTATAGTAAGGGGCTATAAGCCACTCTTACAGCATGTCCTAACAATTGCAAACGAGCAAGCATCAGTATTTGTCTCAGTCCATGGCCTATTGATCCTAACCCCTTTTTGCAAGCATCTATATTTGTAACGCGATGCTGTCACCTAATACGAGCAATCTCACGTAGGAAAAGGGTATCAAAGATAGAAAGCTACAGGACATTTTGTTCGGATGGACCAGGCTTCGCAGCCATAAAGGAGCGTAGCACGCACGACTGCATTGTAAACTCGGCTTTTCTTATAGTGAAGCATCGCGTCGACGCCACTAATGGCTCACGTTAGCAAACGCTACACCCGCTCTCTTGGAGATCTCGTCTTCGACAACCGCCAACATACATGCAACCGTCGAGTTAAACAATTTTGACAACATCTGGTGGCTAAGGCAGCTAATGAGAACATAGCTTGAGGGGTTGAGTAATTTAGCCAATTACTAAACAGCCAACGAGCTATCAATGCAGTTATCACTGCTTCAATGCAAAGCTGTAGCTACTCAGTTAACTGTGACGCACCATCAAAATTTCAAATGTTTTGCGTCGAATGAAGAAGGGTAAATCGTCAGACAACACCGGAATTTCGTTGAACTTATCGAATCCGTGCGAACGTATTAATATCATCACGGCAAAAACTGTTTCGTTCTGTCTGATATATGGAAGCTTTCCATCAGAATAAAGTATTTCTATCATCCTACCCTAAATTAACATGGAGATAAATATGTGTTCTATAACTGCGGCAGAATAACATTCATCGTTAACCCATCTAAACATTTTGCGACGTTACTACTGAATCGGTTTTTCCGCTGTACACTAGAGTCAATGAAGTTTGCGTAGACCAAGTATTTACCTTGGTAGAATTCTATAACACCCTACACGACATCAACCGCAAACGATGTCATCTTTTATTGATTCCCACACTGCTTTGGACTCCGTAGACAGTAGACGTTTTGCTGGGCACTACTTCGGCCTGGGCAACCGGGTAGTATCACGCCCACACCCAAATTGATTGGGTGGCACTTTGTCATTTTTAAATGATTGTGTAAATATATATATATATATATATATATATATAGACGTTTTGCTTAAAGTCATGCTATCAAATGGAGTCTCTTGAAACTCGTTAGCCAGCGTTCCTAGCGCTTGGGTTCGCGTATGCGGTGCAGATTTTTGCGAATATTAATTTACAGACAAGGGTGAAGCAAGGTTATTGAAACTTCAGACAAATCGACCAACAAGTTGCATTGGCTCTTACCTTAGATTTATTAATTGTTGATGTTTGCTGTCTATTAAAAAACGTGCCCATATGATCAATTTCTAGTTAAATAACTTACTGCTACAAAGCTTTCGATTCGATATTTTTGCGCTGCTCCGGTGATCCTGTAACGACCGTTTCAGGACAGGTCGATGTTGGTGTAGTGCTAAATTCATGTGCCATCTTGATGAGCAATACCAGCGTAATGAGGGTTACAACGCAGGAGTTCCACTTCTTCCACCAACGGTTTATACTTAGATAACCGACTGCATTGCTGCAGGAAAACCGAGCATGGCGTAGTTAGCCAAGAAGGCAGAGAACGCCCAGAACAAGAACGTCGAGCATACTGAAACATGTGTTCATGAGGTGTGTGATTCGCGCACGGCAATGACCAGAGGCTATGTAGAGCATCCGATAAAACAGTCTCCTAACGAGTTGTCGGTAAATTATGAGTTTTCAAAGCAAGGTTGTTTGTTTTCCAAAGTGAAGCGTTCGATCTGGCAGTTGCCTTGTGGATTATAAGTTGCTGTGTGGCTCATGGCGATTTCTTTCAGTTAGAAATTTTTTAAGTTCGGAAGACAAGAATGATAAACCTCTGACATAGTGGATATGGGCAAGCATCCCGAACAAAGTGAAAAGTTGCGTGAGACAGCCAATCACAGTATCTGATGCCATATCCGCACACGGAAAGGCAAAATGGAATCGAGAGAATTCATCGATTAATGTTAGTAAATAGCGATTTCGAGTACTTGAAGGTAAAGGACATCTGAACTCTATACTTAACGCTCGGATGGCTGTGTGGCTTTAATAAGGGTACCAGAAGATTTGGAAAACCTTGTCTTCAGTTTGGCACACATTGCAATTGGCAGTGACCAGTTTGACGTCGTCTATCGAATAAGGAAGATTTTTGCACCGGACGAAATGAAACATTCGCGTAATTCCTGGATGGCAGAGTGAGTTGTGCAGCTCCCTTAGTTGTTCAAAGCTCGAAATGGACGCACGTTACGTGATAATGTGTCCGCAACATGGTTTTCTTTACCCGGTCGATAAACAACATCATACTTGTATTCGAAAAGCTCGATTTTACAGCGCCGTATCTTATCGTTTTTGATTTTACTCTTTTGGCCGCAACCATACATAAATGTAACTTAGCGCTGGTCAGTGACCAGTTTAAATAGTCTACGAAGTAGATAGTGCCTCCGTTTCCTGATGGATTCAACAATGGCGTATGCCTCCTTCTCTACAGCTGAGTGATTGTTTTCGCTAAGAATGAGTGTCATCGAAAAACGTCAATGGGTTTATGGTTCTGGCCAAGAGGAGCTGCAATGGCGACATCGGAAGCATCTGTTTCGGCTTCCAATGTTTCGTTATAGTCTATCGTAATAAGTGTGGCACATTCAAGTTCGCTTTTTAGATTTTCATCGGTTGCCTGGACGTCGTCAGAGAGAGGGAATGTTTTGTTTTTGACCAGAAAACGTAAGTATCCAATGAGAGTAGTGAGCAAACATTCCAGTCACGCGTTGCAATTCTTTAGCGTTACGTCGAGGTGGTATGGTATGGCATAGTATGAAAGCACAAGCATGATCCAGGCAAAGTGCCACACAGTCAGAGACTGCACGTGGGCGATATTACTGTCAGGTTGCCTAGGCCTAGACAGATATGAGAAATAGAGAATAAATATGGTAGTGAGACTCCAGCGTGTTTCAGCATGCAGCTTACTACCAATGGCCAATCAATTTAGCACGGTGTTAGCCGCACAGCACACTCTGTTATTCCATACGTCCTTGTAGCTTTTACGAACGACTCGAAATGAGCATCATGCTGCTATTGAGTGCTATCGCAAACCATGACGTTGTCTATGTAGGCATACGTGTTTTTCAAATTTCGGGAGTTTATGATGCTGTCAATAGGGCACATCCGTATTGAATAGATACAGAGTGTCATAGACGCCATTTTGACCACTGATAACCACTATACACTATTAGTCGCCATGGTCTAGCTAGACCGATCACCACGCGTAACAAGAACAAAGGCAAACTATTCGGGCAAAGAGCTTTTTATCGTTGCTGACAAAAAGACAGCTAAGGATGTAGGTCGCCTGTGTTTATACCCTTCTTAGACAAAATCAATCAATCAGACTGAAGAAGCATCGCCTCAAAATATTTAAAAGCTCACGGAGATTTCAAGAGTTAAAATGAATTTTTGTGTAAATAGCGATACTTCCCCAACATTACCTCTATTATATTTTCCCCAATATTATAGATCTATATTTTTAAGAAAGTTCTTCAATTTCCCAAATGGTCTAATCTAATAATTCTCTATCTATTTTTCCCGCTGAATCATATCCAGGCTATTTTTACTGTGATACTTGTCAGTTGAAGCCATGAGAACAATTCGTGTCGGTTCTCGTAAAAGTCAACTAGCACTTGTTCAAACACAACTGGCAATCGACATGCTTGCTCGTCGCAACCCTGCTCTACAATTTGAAGTCGTTCAGATATCTACAACAGGTGACAAAATACTTGACGTTGCTCTTTCAAAAATTGGTGATAAGAGCTTATTTACAAAAGAACTAGAATGCGCTTTGTTAAACGGAACGGTGGATTTTGTTGTTCATTCACTTAAAGATGTCCCCACTACGATGCCCTCGGGACTTGTTTTGGGCTGCGTCTTCGATCGCTGTTCTCCAGACGACGTGGTTCTCATGTCAACCCCTTATCGCGGTTGTAGATTGTCAGATCTTCCGAACGGCGCAGTTGTAGGTACTAGCGCTTTGAGAAGAGTTGCGACCCTCACCAGACTTTATCCTCACTTGAAATTCGTTTCTGTTCGTGGAAATCTTAATACTCGCTTGCGCAAGCTGGACGGAAATCATCAGCACGGTGAGAATACAACAGACTTTGATCGAAACCCACATTCTTCCGTGAGATATGATGCGCTGATTCTCGCACAGGCCGGCGTGGAACGTCTTGGATGGTCTTACCGAATCGATCAGGTATGTTTTCTACTCTTTTCAATAGACTGCTTTCGTACTAGTATTTGTAAAATCACAAGCATGACGTTGGTAAATTGCCGCACCATTATAGACTACGCGATACTGTCAGGTTATACATGATTAGAAAGATATATGGAACGTTGGTTAAGAACGTCGGCCCCCATGCTATCTGCCACCGCGTTTATTTTTCGAATCAATTTCCGAATAAAATTTGCGTATACAATGCTTTTCTGAAATTGACGAGAAACATGAACGCATGCATGCATACATACCTACATGCCTACATACATACATACATACATACATGCATGCATGCATACATACATATCCAGATTAATCTTAAAATCGCAGCTGGTCCATTCCATTAGTCGCTTAATTAGCGCCAAGTGCATGCCGTTAATTACTACAAAGATCGCTTCACTTCCTGGCCATCATTTTATCGCTGTAACATACGGTTCCAATCAAGTCAACGGATTCACTAAATGAAACTTACTGGTCAGTCACAAGTGACCGAGTGCTACCACCAGCGTTCAGTATTTCATTATGTTTAGCTTAGATAGTAACGCTCGTGTACATGTCGTTGATAGACCGATGTGCTAAGCAGTAATCGTTTCGCTCATGTTTCCCTCAAGTCAGTGCACTTTTGAACTTGTTCTACCCGAGTGCTTGGTGGTTATAAAAATCATTTCCAGATGAGCCCAAAATCTTTCGGTATTGGGGCAACCCAAAGCTTCTTCGTGTCATCATTCTATGACCAACCTCTTATTACAAAAACTTGATTGACCCCAGTTAGTGATTTCATAAGCTAACTGATTAAGTATTGCTGTCTTCAACTTTGATCCCTTGTCGCACTATGCACTGGTTTGCCAACTGCTTTATCTAACGAAGCAGTTAACAGTGAAAAAGTAGACGCCAACCTTTGATTTGGGGTTCTTTAAATGTTTTGGCCTACTGCGTTGCTAATCATTACGATTTAACTCCCTATGGTGTATACCGTTTCGCGCTTGTTCCTGTGCATCTATCGGTTATTGAAAATATGCCTTCTACCGAAATTAATATTGAACTTTAGTGTCTTATGTTCTTTGAAATTAAAGGTTGCTCTATTTGTTTTGGTTGTCCACTTCATACACCCACTGCATCATTTTCGTTCACAATTAATCTGATTCTATCCGAAGTTCCCTTTTTCACCTGCGTAGCCAATCATAATAAAGCGAAATCGCCACGCAAGCTGGTAAGCTGATGTGAACGATCGACCAATTTTGGAATTCATCATGTTTGTTCGTTGCAGCACCACTTAGCCATCTACCTAATTTCAATTTTCTTATCCATTCTCATCTTTAACATTGTCATCTAAGCTTCCGTTGTACTTCGTGATCAATGCTGGTGCGCGGATGTGCCATCGTGCAGCATTTCTATGCTGTGCGGCTAGCATCGTGCTAAATTCATTGGCCAACGGTAGTGAGCTGCATGCTGAAACACGCTGGAGTCTCACTACCATTTCTATTTTTTTCTCATATCTGTTTAGGCCTGGGCAACCTGACAGTATATCAGCCCATGTGCAGTCTCTGACTGTGCGGCACTTTGCCTGGATCAGGCTTGTGCTTTCAAACCATACCGTAGTGCTGGGTTTCGGTGATGCAATGGTGCGGTACTGAAGTACTCCACAGGTAACCGTGTAAAATTGATTTGCTAAAGGTACGGAGTTGCGTGGGGAAATACGCTGGAGTCTTACCGCCTGTTTGTAGTTTTCTTTTGGTTTTGTCTAGACTTGGCAATATCTTAGCCCACGCTCTGTCTATTACTCTGCGGCATTTTGCCTGGATCCAAGTTTGTGAGTTCAAACGGACATCGGTGATGCTGCTCTGAAATCACACTGCGGGCTTTGTCCACCAGTGAGCTGCGTCTGCTTAGCGCAAACAGCTTGAAGTGTTGGGAAAAACCAACTAATCCGTTTATTTCATTAATTATTTTCAAAATGATATTATATCGTTATAATGTATGCATGCTTTGCGTTGAGCAGTTTGCTATCCCGTATGAGTTTATCATTGAGGTGTGTAATCGAATCAGGGAATGCTTTTTCTACCTATCACTTGATTACTACCGCGGTTTTTCCTACGTCATCACAAATATACTATTTCGGGAACCAAGGGTATCATCGTCGGATAAAGGCAACAGTCTATGTTAATTCGATGGTTTGTAGCTGCTATTTGAGGTTCATTTAAAGTTAATTAAGACTTTTGGGTTGCGTCGATAATCTGTTGCCAATGGGCAAATGACAGTTCATGGTATCTCAAAACGAACGAAAACATGGAGAGAGAGAAATGCCACATACACCGTCTCTTTGCAAAAAGCATGAACTGGTATGGAATTACTTATTCTGATTTCAACTACGTTTCATTACGCTTGTGCCGTTTCGTGGAAAATTAATTTACAGCGGATATTTCGAATATTTAAAAAACCTATTCTTTCCCATCTCTGGCAAATTGAAGTTAGTGGCATCAATGGAGCTTGCCGCGTGTGTGATGTCTGTTATATAATATATTGATGAAATATTTTGGGGACAAAAAATAACAAACATATGTAATCTATTGCTAATCCGCAGCACTTACACACAACAACTGGTTTCTCGCTTTTTGCCGTCATCAAATGGAGACGGTAAAATTAGGTTCATTAAGTCTTGTAACAGCGGAAAGGAAATAGGGTTCATACAGCGAACGACGATGTTCAAACACAGAATCAAGCGCTTAAGACGCTAATGACGACCATTCTGCTGTGTTATTCACATCTGAAACACCTGTATTGAAACCGCGAAAAATGTTTTACACGTGCGACCAATCTTTCAGGCTGAGTGACAAATCGTCGGATTCCTAGCTTGTGAGCTCATAAATACGCACACTTGATCTAATGTCTTTCATTCTTCTTGTCACAAGTTGCTTTCCGTGTTGATGCATCATGATGTCTGTTTTTTAACCTAATCCTGTTTGCTACATTTTGCTGTAGGCGCGACGCTGGTTGGTTGGTCTGCTTTGATTCTCCATATTCCAAAGTCGTATTCAACCAATTGCGATTGTTTAGCGTACGAACACTTGCTTAATCGATTATCTCCAGTATTAAATAGCATGTGAGAACACGTTGCAGTCTTGCTGCCACTATCATGTGAAATGTCGTAAGTTTTGGGCAAAGTGACAGTATTTCTATCACATTTTATAAGGGTGTGGCACCTTGCCTGTGTTATATTGTATCAGAGCTAAACCCGGTGATAAGTACTCTAATCAACGAGTATTGAAAGACTTGGTTACTGTTACTTCGCTTAGCATGAATAAAACAGACCTTACAAGCAAAATGCTGTCGCCGTCCGAACAAAAAATGGATGAGTCCGCCGCATCGACAAAATAGGCCAATCAGAAACGAGAACATGAGCCCAAAATGTATGATGGCTCAAAGGAGTTTATACACGTGCATCAAATGGAGTTTTCAATCAAAAATAGTTTTGGGTCTAAAGAATCATAGTTTCTAGATAGCGTCTTTATGATTGTTTGCAAATGTTTTATGTCTAAGAAAAGACGTGTTCATAAACCTTTTCCCAAGCTTTTCCTTGATATCCAGACTTTCCATACATATGAACTAGACTCATCATATTTTGACAAGACTAAATATGAACTACAAACAACCAGTAGCTCATTGAAGCCATACGTGCATAAGATAAATTATTACTTTGTCAATCTCAAAATATATCCACCTTTTCACCTTAATTGTCGTTGTCTTATTTACAGCACGGATGTACAGTGAGCATCGTACTCCATGAATCCCCTCACCATGGAGTTGCGACCAAACTGATTTCATTCTACTTGCCTTGATTTTCATTGCACTCCCAATCTTCTATAATATTAAGCCGATAGCAACAAATATTTTAATTTGTGCGACCGTAATCCATTATCGATTTCAGGTACTCTCCGATACGTTTCACGCCGTTGGCCAAGGGGCGTTGACCTGCGAATGCCGCAAAGATGATGGCTTCATGCTCTCCGTGTTGTCCGATTTGCACAATGAATGCGCCGCACTGAGTTCAATTGCCGAGCGCAGTCTGATGTGCCACTTGGAAGGTGGCTGCTCCACACCCATCGGTGTTCGCCATTCATTGACGCCAAGCGACGGGCATCCACGCATGTTGGAATTGAAAGCCAATGTACTTAGCATCGATGGCCGGCGCTGTGTTGGCGCGAGTCTGATAACGGAACTTCCTGATGAATTACCCCTCGGTGGCAAACGCAGATATAGTTCACAAGAGAACGGAAACCCTCTGCAAAAGTCTGCTCGACTCGAATCAGGTGGCTCAAATTCATCGCCGAATTTCACTACATGCTCATCATGGCTGCTATCAGAACCTTCATCTGTGAGTCGTGTCGATTTATTATTATTGAAATTAATGTTATTAATATAAATGGAAATAAATTTGACTGCAATTTGTTAGAGTAGTTTTTGGGTAACGTTTCGCTTCCGACACCGGCATTTCGTCATATCAAGGGTGATAGTCAGGGCAGGGAACGTGACCAAATAGCTTTCCATCCACCTCATCTGTTTTGACCTTACCACTAAACAGTCTGTAGTAAGGATAGCGTTGGGTGCCAGCTCAAGTAGGTATGACTAGAATCAGTAGTCGATTTCCCTAATATTCGCATTAATCTGATACAATAGAACACGGTCAAGGTCGATTGACACTGGCTCACATGTGTAAAACTGCATAATAAATGAAGCTAAGGTTAAAAAAAATTCAAAAAATCTTATCAACTATCAAGTATAAAATGAATATTAGCTAATATATTTTGGTGCTTACATCTCCTCGCTTACATACTACAACCGGTTTATGGCTGTTTATCGTCATCATGTGGAGACAGTCATATCAGGTTCAGTGAACCTTGAAAGTGGTAAATGAAGGTTACTTGAATGTCACTGTTAAATATTAACTACTTACTTTCGCATCAGTGCTGAGCGCCAGATTGGATCGATCTCTGCTCAATCCCCTCCTCAACCGTAATCACCTGCTCATTTTTTTTTTTCGACCGCCTCGGTGCAGCGACCACCATAAGTGGTCAATGTACTACCACGTCTTAAGACCTCGTGAGCGGCTGCGATCAATCGATCTCTGAGACATGGATGCCGGAAGTATGTTGGATCTTGAAGCATTATTTACCTGATACCTGATCTGACAATCGTGTTCGCAAAGCGGGTGGCAGCGTTTGCTAACCTCGCCATGTGTGGCTCTACGCGATGTTTCACTTCACACAAAGGCTCGATTGTACAACGCAGTGGTGCGGCTACACTCCTTTGGCTGCGAAACCTGGTCTATCCGAGCGGAAGATGTCCGTCGTCTTTCTGTTTTTGACACCCGTTGCTTGCGTAGGATTGCTCGCATTCGGTGGCAGCATCGCGTTACAAATATAGATGTCTGCAAGCGAGTGTTATGACCAAGTGGCCACGGGCTGAGAGAAATGCTGATGCTTGCTCGTTTGCGATGGTTGGGACTTGCTTTAAGAATGCCTCCTCACCGTTGACCGTACCGCGACTTATTTGCAGAAGCTGGGAGAAACGATCGGCTGGCCAGTCCATGACATGGCGAGTTGGGATGAAGAAACTCACCGTAGCTCTAGGCTCAGTTGGGCGTATTCGTTTGCCTGGGTGGGGTCCATAAGCTCCACCTAATAGTTGGCTGGAAACCTTACGATATATGGCTGCAAACCAAAGTCAGTGGCGGCTGTGTATTTTATTGTGTGCCATAATTTTTTAATCCGGTTTTATTTTATAATAACACACACACACACACAAATCACAAAATCGCATGCAGTGAAACTACGAACACATGCTGCTTTTTGCGCATTTGTTTTTGCATGTTCCGCTTGCCTGTTTTAGATGTTTCACGCACTTGCTTATCTGCTTTTCCTGCCTCATGTTGCCTTGCACTTTGTCTGACTCCAGACTTGTGCTTCACGATGATGATGATGATGTGCATACACACCGTAGTAGGCCAATCGACCACTGATCTCACTCATGCCACCTCCCTTCGCTTATTATTGACTGCTAGATGCTAAGGTCAAAACAGAGGTCATTCCTGGAATGCTACTTAGTCATGTTCCTTTTGTGCCAGAAGCGAAACGTTACCCAAAACTGTTGTATTTGACTGCGCTCAAATTTATTTGCGTTATGAATACACGATCGGTCCCAGACATGTTCCAATAACTTATTATTATTATTATTATAATTATTATAATTATAATTATTATTATTATTATATTATTATTATTATTATTATTATTATTATTATTATGGCCTCCTTCGGTCGATGCCGATGTTGAATGCATATCAAAAGCACACGAAGATCCCAAGTTCCACAGCGTTTCAAGTCTAAATAGTCCGAATCAGGAAGAACAATCTCTGCCACAGCGAGATCAGTAATCGGCCAACCGGTAGCATTTGCACACTCTCGGCGTAATGTTCGTTCAAGATTATTATTATTATTATTATTATTACACAAGTCTTTACAGACGATGTGCCAACAAGTATACCATGAAGAGGATACATGATGAAAGAAAGGTTCCATGGTTCTTGTTGAAGGCGACATACTACCCGGTTGCCAAGGCCGAAGTAGGCGGTTAGCTTAGGGGACCCCACCCGAAACCTTTGACTCAAAAGTCTTCCCGCAAGGCAGCGGGGATTTTTCCTCAGGGTTCTCTCCCGAAGCCTTTCCCGCAATCGGGTATGCCGCAAGGCAGTGGAGGTTTGGAATCAGGGTTTTCCTACCCTTAGATGGACTGCCATCCCAGGCTGACTAGCTCCATCTGCCCGGAGCAAACTGGTTTTGAGGCGCCAGTCATCCGCCTTCGCCCCTTCTCCTGTCAGTAGAAGCAGTTCCGCCACGTGCAGACCAGGAGCTGGGCTTTGGTTGTCAGAGGCTGTTTGAGACGCACGCCATATGGGAGCATTTTATAGACAGTGGAAGCTCATCCCCACTCCCACCCCCGGCTGTGACAACCTTGGAACCCTTCGTTCAAGAGCCGAGAGCAGTATCTTCCCTATCCCCAGCTTGAAGTGATCGGTCAAGACCAAGTTCTTCCTAACTGATACGGTCAATGCCGATAGCGTTCATATCACTTTTTCAATCGCAAGCTCGATTTGCCCTGAAGTTTACTTCCTTATTTCAACTCAACATAGGGTTTATCTTTTTGAATACGACCGTTTCCAGTTCTGTATACATGAACTAGACAGCGTACACGGCGCCGTCCTTGTAGAGTGAACATGCTCTGCTGCAATAACCAATTATACCCGGTCTCAGTATTTTTCGACTGTCAATGCAGAGCGCGAGATCTGACCTGGCAAGTGCTTTTACGTGTCTAGCGAGTAACTTCTACTAATATCGAAAACTTCTCTTGGGAAAGGGTTCTAGCTATGTTGTCTAGTCTGATAACCAAACGTCCCATAACAAACTATTCCAGTTTAGTTAATGCCATCTAAACAATCTTCACGCTCAGAACCACCAATTCCATTCTATTGCTGATCAGAATGTCATTTCCGCATAAAATTAAGGAACCATTTAAACGGTGCCCATTAATTTTGAGCTAAACACCAGCAGCAGATGCAACTCAGATTTGTAACATATTCACTCTAGTATGCCGTAACATCGTTTTCGAATCTTATGATCTGATAGGATTCTCGGATATGCCTCATCACTGCTTCAAGTGTTGACAAGCGGTAAACCCTAAGTGCCTTATATCCGTGATCGCACACTATCCTTGCAAGTTTAGCAGTGAATACACTAATGCATCAGTTCTGCCATGAAACAAATTTACGGCTTATCTGTCATGCCATATTTTCAATAACGATAGTTAGGCGCGATTCGGAGACGATGCTACTGTGTTTGTTTACGTTCAAAATGGAGCCACTGTTTTCCGTATGTGTGCCTGTCTGCAACTTCACGCAATCAAATTGATTGCGTTATGTCAAGAGTATGCACGTTCAAAACGTGCCATTTCCGACTGTTAATATCAATACAGCATTCATGATTTTCGCGAACCCTGATTCAAAACGTATCTCTGCTTCATCTTTCTTGACATGCTCTTATTGGACACCACTGTGTGTGAGGCAGCTTAGTGTCCCGAGCCTTGGGGCTATCAAAATGCTCCAGGCTGAACATCGGATTCGCTCCTCTTTAGCTAAATACAGAAGGAAGACATAATGGCATTGAGACTGCATTGTCTTGCGTTTTCGCGCATGCAGCTCATTATCACTGGCGATCTATTTGCCACAGCATCACCTATACGGAAGGAAATGCCACACAACTAATCCATTTGGCTATCGAAGACGTACACATTTTCTCATTACGTTCTCATTGAATGGCTGTGATATCATCGTATTAATCAGAGGCCACGTATCGAGCTTCTCCGACATACAAACTTGATGATGTTTAAGCGTGTGGGAATGTGTCACACTATTCGATTTAATCACATTTACGAGGCACACGGGTAGGATGCATATTTACCAAGTTATTGATTTATTTGCATGCAGTCGTCTTACATGCTCTGGTTTGACCGATGGTGTTGCATAAATTACTCACGACTGAGTGTTCATTCAGCGAATTTGTGACTTTATGAATGGAAGCATTTTACAGTCTGACTAGCGAGTGTAAGATTCTTTGTATGGATTGCTCAATGGAGCTACCGATTTATTCACTGGGCGGTCTTAGTTCTCCCACATTGAAGCACGTCAGTTACTGAGGGATCAGAGTTAGATGAATTAGTAAAAGTAAGAGTTATATGAGTTAGATAAAGAATTTTCATTTAAAATCACTCGTGCTAGACTGATCTCTCCTAGCTGGTAATGTTGTTTTAAGCGAATGTTCAAGAGAATGCGGTGCACCGACGCATTAAGGTTTAGCAAATTATATTCGGTTATCTGTCTCTGCACGGATGTGCAATCGTGCAGCATTTTGTTGCTGTGCGGCTAACATCGTGCTAAATTGATTGGCCACGGGTAGTGAGCTGCATGCTGAAACACGCTGTAGTCTCACTACCATCCCCCCCTCATATCTGTCTAGGCCTGGGCAACCTGACAGTATCTCAGCCCACGTGCAGTCTCTGATTGTGCGGCACTTTGCCTGGATCAGGCTTGTGGTTTCATACCATACCATTTGTATCTGCTGTTTCCCATGTTTGATGCTTTTGAGAACCAGCTACAACTTTTTGATGCATAGATGCAAGTTTTTGGGCAACTTATTTGACTATATAGCAGTCTGTTTGCTCATAGGTATATCCGGAAAACATGATTACACTGACAATTGCCATAATCTAGGGCAACATGAATTAATCGAGAGTTTTGGAGAATTATTGCTATTTGGCTTAGAAAAGTAGGTCAGAAAGGTCCACTTTTGGATCCTATAGATCCAACCACGAATCTGAAACAATGTAACAATTCTGCACATCGCTGTCAACGCCGTGCTAGATTGATTGCCGCAGATACTGAGCCGTGATGATCTATCCTTCATTATTTGACTAAACCTGAGCAAACCGGTATTTTCTCAATCCACGTCCAGTTTAGTGGCACTAGCTGTGTCCAAACTTTTTACCTGGCCAGTGCAAATTATACAAATACCGTAGTTTAATGCGAACGTATTGTGGTGCTGGAGCAAAGTTACTCACCATATCCCAGGCTAGCCTGTGTTGAAATATTATATCGCACAATGTTCGCGACCGACTGGTACTACTGGTTGATGGTATATTCTCTCTTCCGCTTCGTGTCATCTGAAGCGAGATATCATTGCTTTACATGTTTCCACTGTGCTGTGCGTCTAACACCGGTAGTGAACTGCATGCTGAAACAAGCTGGAGTCTCATTACCCTTTCTATTTTCCTTATCATATCTGTCTAGGCTTTGGCAACCTGACAGTATCTTCGCCCACGTGCAGTCTATGGTTGTGCGGTACTTTGCCTGGACCACACTTGTGCTTTCATACCTACATGTTTCCACACCTCTTTGAGCTTTTGTCCTTTCTCGTAAATTTTAATTGATCATTTTCTCGTGTAACGTCTTGTCAAATTCTTATTCGAACTTGAATTTTATCCGCTAGCAACTGGTCTGCTCAATTTGGTCATTACTTATGATCTTGTTTGTGCAGAGGTATGTTAGCGTCCGATTCGATACAGTATGAATTCTAGCCCGTTTACCTTATCACGCAATCATACGGTCCTGATAGGAATATACCCTTTTTGTATAATTAAAAGTTTTAATCACTCGTTTCTCTGCAACCGCACACTGATCGTGGAAACCAAAATTGTTGTATACGTTACGTGCTTACTACGGTGGCGAAACACAGACCACTCACATAATGCACGTACAAAAGTTTGATCCACGTTTGCATCGCATCCATCGCATTTTGAACGTAGCACAAATAAACTAAGCAAGAAGTTCAGAAAGGCTTTCTGAGACTTGTCTACAGAGTATGTTCATAATACTGAGTCAACCTCTCTTGCACTCGCTGAGCCGTACTCTAAAAGATTTACTTTCTTATGGGCTACAATCAGGACGATGGCTTTGGTACACAAACGTTTGTCGAAGAGCTCTCACTTCGGAGATCATGTGAAGCGTCATCTTGCAGCTGAGGAAGAGGAAGGAACGACGAAGCTTTATGTGGAGTTGTTCGAAATTTCACCTGAAGACTATTGTTGGGATAGGAAAACATATTATATACAAATTGCACATGAAAATGTTCACGGAAACTGTACGTGTAATATTAACCTGATAACTTAGACCGTAGTTCTTAAATAAGTAGTTCCTTTTCACAAAGTTGTTGACGCAAATGGAATAAAGGACCTTCAATATGAGGACGTCCTGGAAGGCAATATGTTGTACTTTGATCGAGTATTTGAAGAAACTTAACTTTTCAGGATATCGTCATGCAGCGGGTGAGAAGTATCATTGACGATAATATTGTTTAGTTAATCGCCTGATGAAAAATGTTGTTTTCAGATCATTTCAAGGATATCTTCATAAGAAACAGAATACGAAATTATCCTGATACAAACTACCGGTGCTATAGCGGGCAAACAGTACAAAATGTGAGGTAATGCACAAGTGAAATCAGCTTGGGCTTAATGCCGATAGATCGAAGACGAGAAGCGTACGAACTTTAGTAAGTAGAGAATTACTAATTTGAGTCCAATTAAGGTTGTCGGAAATAGTGACTTGATATGTTTCCCCCTTATAAGGTCTGTGGACCACTGAAGACTGCTTTGCTTTGTTCACCACGTAGATTAGTAAACATCGATTCAGCAAATATTTCGGTGTTTGAAGACAAGCATTTCTCTTCTGACCAGCTTGTAGTTTTATCTAAAGCAACAGAAAGCGGGCTCGAATAGCCGTTTCTTGATACTGCGCATTTAATTATGAGTTTGATTGCGTATTTGAGAGCGAAAATTGAGGGTCACTGTGGAAGCATAGCCACGTATGCTAAAAAAGGGAGATAGAATCGCTCCTTAAACTGCCCCTTTCTCAGCAGGGAGTAAAGAAGAACGTAGGTTGTTGAGAGTCTGCTGCTGGCAAAGTTTCGTCAGAGTTCACTATTACACTGTGCGACCGTTGCTGATCGATTGTGTGTGGACACATGGTCAACATCCACCGGAAGATGCCAATACACGTGCTAAATCAATTTCTACCCGCTTCCTATTGCGAACTTCACTTCACTTAATTGTTAGTGTTATATGCGTTTCTTCTTGATTGGCTTGATCGAGAAAAGCTATTTCTTAGCCTGATATCCCACTTCACCGATCTACTATTGCCACATGTTGACTCCGTCTCAACACACATCTCGAATTAGTGCGAACTTATCCTCATGGTCATCCGTACATCATCAATAAGCTCATCCGCTTTTTTGCACATTGCACAGGATGAACTTGCTTTGGCCAATGATTCATCGGCCACTTTCATGGGCATTCACGTGGATCCCATTTGTACGGTCGCACGCTTACGAATGGCGCGTGCGGAATCCGTCGGACGGGTGTTGGCGAACAAGCTCTTGGCATGCGGGGCTGCAGAAATTCTCGATGAAATCCGCTCGACCACTGCTCCGTCAGTCAAAAATGTGTGAATCGCACTCATTTAGCCCGGAATCGTGCGTTATACTAGCGGCTTTCGAATGTTATCACAGCGGGATTTTTCCGTTGGAGATTGTCGGTTTATCTAGTGATTTTTGTACCTAGACCAATGTAATATAATTTTTGAGTTAGATTGGTTCTCAATGTTTACGCCAGTCGCTTTTTTGTGTCTACCTTTGGTATGTATGTATGTATGTATGTATGTATGAAAGCACAAGCCTGATCCAAGCAAAGTGCCGTACAGTATAACACCAAATGGACGTGTGTGTAGCAAGACTATTGAGCACTCTCTTTAGAATAAGGAGCTTTCCACAGCCAAGTATATTCACTTTTCTTATGTTTATGTAGGAAATCACAAGTCTGGATTCAGGCAAAGTGCCACACTCTACTTGGGCTAAGGTACTATCAGGTTCCCCAGTCCTAGATAGACGTGGGAATGAAAATAGAAGTGGCAGTAACACTACAGTGTGTGTTCGCCTACAACCCACTACCAGTGGCAAACCGTTGTAGTACGGTTTTAGCTGCACAACAAAAAAGTACTATAGTATTGCACATCTGTGCATGCATGATTACACTTTCTTTCGGTAACTCGAGGTTATCATCCTCATTCGGTGTTCCTAATTTAAATTTTCCTGAACTGGTGGGATTGAACAACTTTGGGGTTGTTCATTCTTCCACAAGGCTAAATGTCCAGTTCTAGTGAACCCTAGATTCTGATCAGTGATTTTCTTGATGTAGCATGAGCAGTGAATTATTCTGAAAGTCAACCGTGGTTTGAATTCTACCTCGCTCCTCACCGTTGAATAGTTGATAAAATTTATCACGGGTCACATTTTACCTTAATTTCTTCAGCTTATTTCACATGTCGTTTTTAGTGTTTAGAGACAGTAATCACTTCTGGCACGTCTTCTGCCAAACTTTCAAGTTGTTCCAATGACTCTCATATTATTCATACCCCTCTCAAACACGACAACAAGATTTTATTCATTTTCCTCTGGGTTTCAAGTTTGATGATGTTTTCGGAAAACTTGCGGAAGGTATGTCCAATGCAACGAAATCAGTCTACTCAAGCAGCTGTTGGCATGTGCTGCAATCCGTTAGACGATCTCTACTGTCAACTTTCAACTTTGTGAATCCAAGTCACTGAAGTTACGGTATATAATATCATACCACAGATTAGAATCACCGATTGTTCATCGCTGTTGACATTTACCCTATTTTCTCTTGCCTTATGCTTGTCTTGCCGGTTTTTACGCTTCCACCATGTCAATACGATTTCTCTGCAAATGGTTTAATTTCCAAACTTACAGCCGCAGTCTCCACGACTCTTCTCTGACGTCAAACATCACGTGTAAACAATCGTAATCTGTTCTCTGATTTTTTTGGTTTTCGTTTTGTCGTCGATTGATCTGCTATCCGAATTAAACCATCTTTTTTCTTTTCTAAGTTTCGACCGTTTCTCTTACTCAAATGTCTGTTTACTTCCATTTTTATTCATTGTCAAGAGCCTTTGCATTCGAACTCATAGAAATGAATATGTATAAGTTGTAACGTGGCTGCTGCTCTGACGGTGTTAATCGAACTCATTGATTACTTAAGACGTTTAGTCCTAAAGCTAGATGGCATCATACGAACAACATTTTTCGAGGTGTTCGAAATCCTTACACAATCCGTGCGAACGCAGTAAACATCCTTTGAGCGACAAACCTGTTCTCAATTATTCATTTCGGTAACACGTGTTGTCTTATCGCTTACGAGATCATGTTTTAGTCCGTAACACACTTCTTAACTTTTTGGTTTTCATTTTACATTTGGACAAGTAAGAACGGTTTACATCAGTAGCGCGAAATCAAGTGAACCATCCCCTATTATAAAATACAACCAAGGCGTGGTTAGTAATTCGGATTAGGCACACAACTCTGCAAAATTACCGCCTCCTGGCGCCACTTGCTTCCCACCGACAAATCGGTTTCCCCACTTTTATTTTATTGTGGATTTTTAGTTATCTGGGACCCTTGGTAACGTTGACTGTGATTCCCGAATAGATTATTTTGCACATATCTACCGATGCCTACCATGGTTTGCGCAGTTCTTAACGAGCTCAGGATTAATCATTGGAATGCAAATTAAACTTGATCACTGTTCGTACTGACAACCGTGGTATGACGAAGCTTCTGTTTCAGAAGCGGAACGTTACCAACAAACTGCTCTGACCGATTCATTACAAGCTTTATTTTTCATGAATATGGTTGCCCGATAGAACACACATCTTTTCCCCCTATATATTGATGTCTATTCTTTCTATAGTCCCAGTTCCGACAAAATGATTCACGCAATTTCTCTTTTTTCAGCTTGAAAATGAAAAATCGTTCCAAAAAAAATAAAATCAAATCTATGTATAAAAAATCTGCACTTGCTGTGAAACGACGGGGAGAATCGAGTGTTATCAAACCTGGGCAGGTGCCTAAAATCCTCCTCTCCGGAATGACCGGTTTCTTAGTGACTACAGAAAGAAGAGAAGGCCCAGCATTGTTAGAGGCTTACCGATTGCTGAACGATGCCCTATTGCGAGCAACCGGAATGGATCCACGTGAGGACCTTGCTGCGAATGTGTCACTTGCGCACACGTGTGATCAAGCGACTCCAGAATGTCCTCCTGAGCACGACGAGGATAATATTATATCTCAATTGAGAGACGAAAACCTGCCTAATCCCAAAGATACCTCCGATAAATCAACCAAAAAGGAATACGCGTTTTATTACGTCCGCACAGGTGTTAAAAAATGCATTTTTGTCTTACAATGTACGAATTTATTGAGCTCAACCGAACTAGCTAACGAAATCTATGAAAATCTTCTCAGTACCAAGAAATCTGAGACTCATAGCATTTTACGCTTTATGCCAGTCGCATGCACCTGTGCAGCCAACACGAACGCGATCGCCCGTTGTATGAGCTCCATGTGGGAAATCTTCCTCAAACCCAAACAAACCGCGATAATCAACACAGAGAATGAGCAATCGTTGATTTCGCTGTGTCCAACGGTACCCCACTATCACGCATCCGAACAGACTTTGAGTGGACCGAAAACGTTTACCGTTTTATTCAAAGTTCGCAATTACAATCGTATTTCGCGCGATGATACGATTCGCGAAGTGGTTTCTGCTGTCAAAAAGGTTGACGATTCGTGGCAATGCACCTACACGGACTCTACAGTGACGATTATGGTCAGCGTGTTACGGAACATAGCTTGTTTGAGCATATTGGAAAACTTTGGACGCTATCGAAAGTATAATTTGGCCGAATTGTTTGATCGCATCAACCCTCAACTCGATTCGGACCAAGTATAGCTCGCGCAGAAAACATACACACCAAATTGCGTGCATTTTACCGTTATTCGTCATTGTTATGCATTTTTTGGATTTTTATAAAAGTTTAAGAAGCCCTTGTTTACATGTGACTATTTTTACAAATGGGGTCATACGAACTGCGTTTCACATATCCCTAGTTTGTGTGTTGTCAGCTATATCTAGACAGGAGCTTATCAGGCTTCGTGTGCATATTGATTTTTCCCGTGTGTTTTGATGTGGTAATAAAAATGTTCAAATCCTTACCTGGGCCTCGATTAACCAACCCGTATTAAGACTGACACTAGGTGGATCACTCACAGCTTTGCGTTTTGTCGGCCACCTGATCCAGACTCGAAAGGATCATCTTCCACAATTACAGCGTTCTATCACACTATTGCTCCCCAAAATGTTTTAATAATCTAGCCTCATGGGTCGAAGAACCGTTTTAATCAACTAGCCACAATTATTTTGAGCCAATATTTCTGGTGTACCGTGTGGTTGTTTCTCACTGTCAATTTGGTAGCGCACATTGGGCTTCTATGTATCTCCGGTTTTCGGAGTTCGTACGGGTCATGGAAAACCTAGACAGTTATGGAAATTCGATATTCAAGATTTGTGGTGAAAAAACAATAGCTATACAATAACACTGGATATGTGTATGAATTTCACATTTCGTCCGTGTGGTTCGAAGGGGGAGTAGAAATCATTACAAATATGATGTGGCGAGAGGTGAATTTCGATCGGAAACGTACGTTTGGGTAATCAATATATGGGAAGATGTTTGTGACCGATTGGGAACCATATTAGTGGAAAAGAAAGCTTGTGATATATCGGTTAGAGCAGTTTATTGGTAACGTTAAGCTTCTGACAAGCTTCATCAAACTAAAAGATGTCAGTACGAACAAGTATCAGTTTTGAATTACGTTCACATGAAGAACCCTAACCAGGCCAATACTACGCGGGCCATAGTGGCCGCTGGGCTTTTTAAAGTAGATAGGCGAGATTAGAATCAATCGATGCAACCCTGCATGCTGTGTAATCTCTTAACTGTTTTTTTGTACAAAGATGTGGTTGACTCGCTGACCGATTAGCCTGCTTGCGTAATTCGTGCGCGCACCTGGGGTCGCGCACTTCAATTTCATCTGCTGCACGCCAGCTTGTTTAAGATATCAACCCCATCCACCTTGTTACCCACATTCTTACGAGCCTTTGTTTTCTCAACCGCCTCAGCGTAAAGTCAATTAAAGCAGGGTTTTACCCCTCACCTGATCACTTCTACGTTATCAACGTCAACGCTATGACCAGTGTTCAGCTGGGGCTGAGTATGGGATCAGTGATTGATATTCACTGGTATATTGTGGCTGATTCTCGAGTTTACCCGACATATATTCCAGAGTAACCCTTACTGTTGATTTTATATACGCAATTCGTCGTGCGGTGTGAAGGTTTCTTATCATTTAGATGCGTTATTGAGGTTAGGAGCGCTCAGCCTCTTTAATTGGTTACCCGACAGCAGATGAATATTAACGTGCGGGACCCCTAGTGTGCGCAAGGACTACGCATGAAGTATAAACCGTCAAAGGATGTTCAGCGCACAATCGAAACAATTAAGATATTCTCGTCTGTCCATCTTAAGCTCAGCTCACCAGGGCCTGTGTGGTTCTTAGCTGGCATATGATTGGTCAGGTGAATGCAATTTAAACCTGATCTCTGTTCGTACTGAAAACCTTGGTATGACGAAGCTTCTGTGTGAGAAACGAAACTACCAATAATCTGCTCTAACCGATTCATTACAAACTTTCATTTATTGGTATATCGTTATATTGTGGTGCTCATATCCATATCACCTACATACCACAACCGGCTGTTTGCCTTCATCGGGCAGAGACATTAATATTTGATTCAGTGAGCCTTGAAAGTGTTAACATGGCAAACAAAGGTATATTAATGAATGCTACTGTTAATCGGGTTCTTGCAAAAAAAAACCACGACAATGAATCCATTTGAAATTCTATATGTGAATATCGAGGTTCTTTGTAAGAACCTTATTCAATAATGGCATTCAAGTAGACCACTATACCACTGTTACAAGGCTCAGTGAATTCAATCTTAATGGTTAATGAAGGCAAACAGTCAGAAACCCATTGTGGTGTGTAATTGATGTGGATGTAAGCACCGGAATATATGGTCGTTTATAAGCGCCTTGGTTGCTTAACCAGGAATCACTTGGTGATTCTATATTTGAGCACAGTGAGCTATCAGGTTTTTCTGAAATTCTCGATGTAACCGAAAGTGTTCCCACGCTCTGATCAATGATTGCGGGCTGGTAATTCCCAACAGGATCTTGCTTCGGCGAGATCACTCAAGAACATGTGGTTGAGTACCTGTTTATTACCTTCACAGTACGATGATTTTTGACAGCTTGAGCTAGATGATACAGTGTGGTGGAGTTTGCGTCTAGACACGGGAGAGAACAGCATCCTTGGTATGATTTACCGCTCGCCAACTTCATCTGATTCCCACAAAGAAGCGTTTTTTATAAATAAGGATTATCATCAACTACCTATGTGATTTAAGCATTCTAAAGCTTTACAGAAAAACCTCACTCCCTCAACAATCCCCTCAAAATAAATTCTGTAACATGAATGAACTCTTACTCTCGACTTCGAGCCCTCTTCCCTTCTATATGATTTTAACAACCGAAGCAGCAGCAGTTGAATCAGTGTATTACCACAGTACTATGGAGCTAAATGACCACCTCGTGTTCTTCTTTGAATTCGTTTGCAGCGCCAGAATGTAACTGATGATGCCAAATTCTTCATAAAATTGACTACTTTTGTCTTCGCGAAGCACTCAGTAAGCTGTCCGAATGAAGAATTTGACCGTCTCCTACACAATGAAGTGATATGGCGGTAGAAGTTAAAACCACCACCCTTGCAGTCCTGAGGTCGCAGGTTCGAGTCCCGGTGGCGAAATTATTTTCTGTAAATTATTCGTCATCGGATTGAAGACACATCATTTCTTCCAAATAACGTTGTCTAACTTCTATATCCCTTATCTCAATTACAATTTTGTCCAAAGCGGCAGAAGTTCAAACAAACCACTGGCTGATAATTGTTAATAAACAATTCTTTTAATATGCCTACTAACAAACTGCAAGTAATAGCAGGTGCAGTGCTCAAGGAAAGTTTTTGCAAGTCGTTCCAGATCGATTGCTTTGATGAGCTGGATCCATTTTTTGATACGTTTCCCAATGGCACTCCCACTAGTGACTTTCCCCACAGTTCCTTTTCTCAATCTCTGCAACCTTGACTCGAACCTGCGACCTCAGGATTATTAGGCGAAGCACATGACCAGCGCACCACTAGCTCATTGACGCATTGTCTAAATTAAAAGTAGTTAGATAGACTTTTTATTTCAATGCTACACCCCTTTTCAGCCGAGCCAAAATTGGT